>JBBBDQ010000511.1:6602500-6725000 GCA_037127315.1 Ascarosepion bandense
TATGTGCGTTGTGGTGCATTGGATATCGGCTCGGAACGAGAAATCGGTGGAGTCGAGTTCGAATTCCAGCCGAATTCATTGCATTCACTTACGCACAAATCCCCTTGTGAAAGGTATTAATCCATCTATTCCTTCCAGTTATGGGTTAAATAACAGGACAGATTGGGTTCTATAGCCTTGGTCAGCAACCATTCTACTGCAGAAAGCAATGGCAACCTACTGCGGGATAATCTTCTGCCCAGTCAGTCATGTTTCTTTTGAGACATGATCGCCCAAGCATGTATCACATATGGCACTTAACTGACTGACTGAATATAATAGTTGAAAACATGATTAAGGCTTCTACTGGGTATAAATTGAGGGATCAGTTTTATATTGTTATGAAGTAATCAACTGATCCCCCAATAATTACTACTTAATAATATAATACATCTCCTCCCCCTTTACCTATGAGTCAAATATCAAATGATCGCCCAAGCATGTATCACGTATGGCACTTAACTGACTGACTGACCTCAAAAGGAAAACATTTCTAAGTTGGATTCAAATGATAGACATTTGAATTTGCTGAAATCATTGATATTGATTGTAAGTTTCAGTTATGTTTTTATAAAGAAAAATTCAGACACTAAATTAAAGAACCAAACTTTTTTTTACTGATCATAAAAGAGTTTATAAAATAAAATAGTTACTGTCGTGTGGAAATTATTATCAGCCATGTTTCAAATTTATGATCTAATTTTTAAATATTCCCAGACATCTGTCAGTCTTGCAAAGCCATAACAAGTCTTGTTCTCTAGGTTGCAGAACTAGGTAAGGTTTTATGGAAGACAGACAAGCAACAAGTTTACATACTCTACACCACTCATATCAACCAGGGAAAAAGTGAAGTCTCATGCAGTTGGTCACCATTTTCAGATTTATACTCAACAGTGCTAGATTTATATATAGGCTAGTATGGGCTGAAGCCTAGGGCTCCTCTAGACTTGAGTTCCTGATAAAACTAAAAAAATAAAAATATAAGAACAGAGAGTATTTTTTTTATTTATTTTAAAATTTACTGGAGCTCTTTTGTACTAATTTGAAACCATTTAGACCAAAAAAGAAACATCTAAAAATATATCTTTTTTATAGACAAAGAGGGGGGAAAATACATAAAAAAGGGACCCCCCAAATTCTATTAGTCTTTAGCCTCTTAAGGCCTAAATGTGACCCTGATTCTCATGATCTACTCTTGAATACTTTCCTATAGATAGATATGCCTGTATAAAAGCAGAAGTTTTAAATTCAGGATTGTCATTTAAGACTGTTCACCATTTAAGACTGTTTACCATTGTATTCATTTACGCGCAAATACCCTTGGGAAAGGTATTAATCCGTCTCATTCCTTCCAGTTATGGGTTAAATAGCAGGACAGATTGGGTTCTGTAGCTTTGGTCGGCAACCAGTCTACCGCAGAAAGCAATGGCAACCTACTGCGGGATAATCTTCTGCCCAGTCAGTCATGTCTCTTTCGAGTACATGATCGCCCAAGCGTGTATCACGTATGGCATCTAAACTGACTGACCAGTCAAGGAGCCCAGTCTGCATTGCTGTTTTACGCATAAAGTGAGTGAGTGACTGACTATCTTGTTTATCATCTTCTTTCCTTGATACAAGGGTTAGAAATTGGCAGCCCATATAATTGTACTTCTTTAAACTACTCTCTCTAGAGCCATGTGTTCTTTCACCTTGAGAACATTGTTGACACCTTCTTTCTAAATTCTCTTTGGCCATTCTTTGCCATAATGCTCAGTTCAGTGTACTACTTCAACCATAAATTTTTTTGCGATGATATACTCAAACTATCAGTCTTTAGGCAGCCAGCAACAAATCCAGAGGTGGGATGACAAGATGTTTGTGTAAAATCGCCAAACTAACTCTGTCACCACATACCCACCTGATCATTTCATACTAGGTGTGAATTGTTCTTAGCATGCATAGCCCAGGATTCATTCCCGTACGTCAAAACACTGCAAACACAGGAGTTGTAAACATTGCCTTGGTTGTAACAAGTGATGTAGTAATTCATCAGTATGGGCAACAGTTTTTTAAACTTTCCTCAAGCATAATTAGGGCGATAACAAACTGATCCAACCCTTTCTCAAGAGTATTAATGTGATGTAAGCACTCGGCTTTAATTTGAACTTGTCTCACTGACTGATTTCATTTCCTATGCTGTTAACTTTTATAACACCCACACCTCCATTTATAAATATAATTTTCATAATAACATGATAATCTTTATTATTTGGTTTTTGAAAAAACAGTTTCTTAACTACAGAGTTGTGGACCCACACATTTTTGGTAATGGCATACTTTTAAAAAATGAGACTAAATTTTCTGGTTTTTATCAATTATAAAGACCTGCTATTTTTTTTTTTTTAATAAAAATAGTTACATTTTTTGTCGCATGTTTAAATTGTTTTTTTATTATACTGGGATAATGGATGAAAGCACTGCCTTTAAGGTTTAGTATTCAGAAAAATGTTAGGCTCTAAATTAAATGCTACAAATTGCTGAAAAAAATAACAGAAAAAAAACAAAATTCAAACAGATTAAGGAGTTGACAAAACAAAAAAAGATTATCTTTGGGAAGGATTTCAGTTAACAATCATTATTATGCTCATAGCATCAATTGTTCAAGTATTGAAGATAATTCAAAAGAGGAGAATTCATCTGTTTCTGTTTATAATTATCAAGATTTATATGCTGCAATGTGCAGGTGGTATAATGGTTAGCATCTCAGAATGAGAAATCAATGTGCCAAGTTCAAATTCTAGTCAAGTTTGTTGAATTCACTTTTACATAAATACCTTTGGGAACAGTATGAATTCACCTCTTCTCCCTCCAGCTATGAGTTAAATAGCAGGACAGAATTTTCTAGCCATTTTGATTGATTGATTTGTTTTCTATGGCTTATCAACCCTTTGTAGGTTATTTAAAGCCAGAAAACAATTTGGAGGGTAGAGTGATAGTAATGGTTTTAGGGATACAAGTCTTACTAATTAATCCATAACTGGGAGGAGAATAAGATTCATAGCTTTTCTAAGTGTATTCGCATGTATTTGAATATAACAAATTCAACAGAAATTGGAACTTGGCTTTTTGATGAACAATTCTAAGCTATTATTCATAACACTGCCCACACATCCAAGTGTACAGCACTTGGCATTCTGAAACAGTCACTCCTCTAGGTATTAACCACACTTGATGTTGCTTAACATTGGTGTTTCAACAGGATGTGTCCTTAAGCCTTTTCTAGCAGCGGTTGGAGAGATACAGTGACAGCTCTGAATTCAAAACCATACTTAGTCCTCCTGGTAAAGCACATACTATGCAAACATCAAAAGGATTTACTTATCATATTATATACTATCATAGTTATCATATATTATTACTTATCATAAGATTTGCTTATGATCTTGCTTGTAACGGAAGTGATAATAATTATGCTATGAGAAATTCTTACTTTTAAAAGTAGGAAAATTTAGTAGGAATTTTGTGCATCAGCTTATGCAGTTAAGCTAATAGAAGTATATGTTTAAAACCCAAATGATTGATATAGATTTGTTATCCATAATTTTATTTTATTTTGGATTTCTTAATTTATTTTTTGATGCATGGGCAGATTAACAGTTATCAGTGTTGACAGTGGAGTCAGAGTAGTAAGTTCAAATTCTAGTTGAGTCTGTTGCATTCGCTTTAACACTAATAACCTTGGGTGCTTGGAAAAGGTATGGATCCATCTCCTCTCCTCCTAGAAGAAGACAGTATTTGGGTGGTAACCAGTCTATGAAAAGATTTACTCTGAATTGAAAACCATGGAGAAGGCAACAGGAAATCACTCCACTACTTCCATGGAAAGTGCTCAGATGAACTGCATTCCTTGGTTCCATCAGTTCTAACCTTTACAGCTAGGATCTGTAATAACACTCACATTGTAGCAAACCACCCTCCTTCCTTCCATGTTCCTTTAGGGAGAAGTAAGTTCTACTCAAACAATTTCTTTCCACAAACCACTGCTCTGTAGAATCAACTCCTCGATCACTACAATCTTAACTTGTTCAAGTCTAGGGTTAACTGTTATCTTCCCCTCCTATCTGTATGACTTGCTTTTTACTGTAACTCAAGTGGCCCCAGGCCTTTTACAGGTTGAACTTCATTGTACAAAAAAAATATCTTTCCCAAGAAGTTATATCAGTTTACAGATATTACAAGAAAAAGAAATCTATATCCTGAAAGGATGTGACTTTGAAAAAAGGAACAATATATTTATTTATTATGTGTATAGTGAAACAGAGAGGGTGGAAACTGGAACAAAATACACTAATTGTATTCTCATGTAAACATATCAGTTAGCTGATAAAAATGTTAGTTCACTTTGGCTATTGTTAAGGAACTTTATGGTATGTGGCTAGAAGAAACTAATCATCAGGTAAAAATCAATATCAGGTTGAAGAGTAATAAGAAAATGGGCCAAGCAATTTTCATGGATTAATCAATGAAAATATCTGAAAAGAATGAATAGTAAATTGTATTTTAGAACAATTGTATCAATAAATACAGGATAAACTGAAATAAATATATAAAAAAGAAACAAAAAAAAAACAAGTTATAATCTTTTATTCTACGAGATTTTAGATTATAGATTAATTGTATTGTTCATGAAATTCTCTTACTTTCTGTCTTGCAGAGCTCCATTTCTGAAGTTGCTCAATTGTTCACAGAATTCTTTAGAGAACTTGATGTTGTACCTTCAGATGTTGTTGCTGGATTACTGTTACTCAGACGATATCAAAAGCTCCAAATGAAAAATTGTGTCAGTCAGGTAAGAGTTAACTTTTTATTTAAATGCATTGTTATGATGTTGATAGTTGCTCATTCGAAGTAATTCTCACGAGTGACCATCCCCTTTATCTCTAAATGCATCCGTATATAGGGGGGTATGACTATGCTAATTATAATTAGCTAACCAATCCCACTACACCTTTCGGAACTTAAGGTTAACTCCCCGAATTGACCTACTACTTCTCTTACATCCCCTCCCCATTTTAGTGGTTTCAAGAGGATTTCTCTATATGGGAGATCTCAATCTACTTCTTTCTTGATTCGTATATATTGTTTCATTTTCTGATTCCTCAGAAAACTCTTGTGCACTTATTGTCTGTTATGAGCTATTATCCTGTTCTTGTGTTTCCTCATTTGATTCTTCAATATCTTCAATAGTCTTCATTGTTTTGGTACCACCTTAATTAGTCAGCATGTGCCAATAACCCTCTGCCATTCTTGAAAACCACGGCTGTATTTTGTCCGTTCTGCATTACTATTTCTTGCCTCTCATTTCCATTACACCATATCTTCTCATTTGTTGAGTAAGACATTGTTAATGGTGCTCTTGTCTGTTTTTCCCATTAACACAGACAGACTTTGTAATCTTCAGGGAAGAGGTATTGTCCTATAACTCAATAATAATCTTGGTAGAAAATTTTCGATCTTTTCATGCTGTGGGGAGAATGCTTTTAAGCCCATTTTTATGGTTTGCACCATTCTCTCTGCTATTCCATTTGATTGTGGGTGATAAGGAGAGGTTTTATATGGTCTGCATCCAATGTTTCTTAACCATGCACACAGGTTCTTGTCACAAAACTCTGGAGCATTATTGGTTACTAATGTCATTAGTATGCCATTCATGGCAAAAACTACACTTAAAATTTGTTGGACAGTCTCCAATCTTCTATCCTTAACTCTTAACTCCTTAACTCTAAAAACCTTGGGCCCAGCTGAAAATGCATCCACCAATATCAAACACAATCCTATACCATTCACCTGTGCATGGTCCATGTGAACTCTGAACTAGGGTTCAGTTTCCTTTGGCCACGAATGTATTTTGTTTGGTCGAAAATTTTTATTTCAGCACATTTAGGTCATTTATTAACGTATGTCTCCACATCACGGGTGTGACTAGGTGGGTGTGACTAGACCATCTTGCTGCTTTGCCATTTACACACGGCTTTAAAATGATTCTTTTGTTTACAGTTATCACATATCTTTCCCCATGCGTGACATTTTTCTCTTTTTGGTTCATGTTCATAACTGCAATACTGGCATTTTGATTTTTCTTTTTCTTTTAATAGCACTTATTTCTATCATTTCTTCTTGTTGGTTTCTGTGTTTTATATTCTTTAATCAACTCATTCTGCTGTATGAATTCAATAGTGGCTTCCAAACTCATATTTTGTAATTGTAACCTTTCCAAAGTTTTAAGTCTCTGCAAAGTATCATCTAAACCTTCCACGAGTCGAAGCTGGATTAATTCATCCTCTATTGTCATTTCCTCTCGTCCAAGTTTGTTAAAGTTGCAATATCCACTAGTATCTCTTAGTCTACTGAGATATTTCCTAATAGGTTCTCCAGACTCTTGTATTAATGCTAGAAACTTGGTTCTTTCAGCAATGACTAAACTTTTTTTTTGGTTGGATAGACTTTAAAATTATTTCCTTAATCTTTTTAAAGTCTAAGATTATAATTTCCTCAGGTCATCAATGATACTTGTTTAACGGCTCTACACATCGCAGTGGCCAAAAATAAATCTGCGATTTGTTTTTGGTTTTGATTGTCTGTTAATCTCTTTATCCTGACTATTGCCTCGAAGCACTTCAGCCAAATCATAACCTCCTCAGGGTTTTCAAACTCCAACATAGTTTCATTCGGCGACACCATTTTGTTATGATGTTGATGGTTGTTCGTTTGAAGTAATTCTCACAAGTGACTCGTCTGTCCCATTATCTCCAGATACGTCCATATACAGGGGTAAAGCTATGCTAATTATTATTAGCTAACCAATCCCACTACATACATATTTACTTGGGAAGAATTTGTGGTAATTTTAATTTTATTTAATAAATTACCACTGAAAATGTCTGTTTATTTTAACTGCTATTTTTTTGTATTTTATTTTATTTTTATTTCAGTAAAGCTTAATCAAAATTACAATATTCCTTTTATTTTAGTTGTTGCTCGATAATTATTTACATGTGATTTCTCATACCCTCGTTATATATATATATATTTATATGTTTATTTATTTTAGTGTTTTTCCCCTTTTTTTGCTCTTCATTTTTGTTGCTTTTCTTTCATTTGATTTATAAATTCCAACGATTTTCTCCTGATGAGATGTTGGATGAAAGAGCTCTTAAGACTGTTAATAAATTCCTTGTTTTTAAAGTAGTATACAAGTTTTGTACCTCCAAACATTTGTTTGTGTATATATATATATATATATATATATATATATAATTTAATGATGTTAATATAATGAGAAAGAAAGCAGCTTCTTAGTTTTTCAAATAAGAACAGAAGTTGATTCTTTGATTTATATCTTTCAGAAAACAAATGATATTTATCAATATTTGTCTGGAGCTCCCATTACACCAAAAACACATTTTCTCCAGTTAAATAATCCTCATGTTATGGAAGAATACAAGCTAATCATTCATTACATGGAGTATGCCTTAGCTGCATATGGTTGGCCTGCCTACATGATGATGAATAATGCAATTGGTTTGTGCAGTCTCATTCCTTATCTTTCGTAAGTATTTTGAAGTTCATCTACATTGGGGGTAATGGATCAATTCACTGTGCATCAGGAAGAAACTACTACATATATAAATGCGTATATGTATAATACAATAAATTTATTGTATTTACACACACACACACACACACACACAACATTTATTGTATTATACATATACACATTTATATTATATTATATTATGCATGAAATAAAAACATGCTTAGAGTGATAAAAATAATGTTAGATAAAAAATGCATTCTCTCTCTCTCTCTCTCTATATATATATATATATATTGAATTAGTTTTTTTATCTAACATTATTTCTTATCACTGTAAGCATTCTTTTTATTTCAATTTTTTTAAGCAGTGAAATTTATAACTGGCCTAGGACTTTTCAATTTAAGCCAGTTATTAAGTTCATTGTTGAAGAAAATAATTAAAAATAGAGCTAGCAATTCAAATATGTGTACACAATAAAAATAATGTTTATTTTGTCTCTGTCTATCTATCTATCTATCTATCTATCTATCTATCTATCTATGATAAAAATATAGTTTTAAGGTATGCTATATTTACGGATATAATTGGTCAATATCAAGGATAGATTGTATGTAAATATAAAAGTGGACACTAAGGTCAACATCAAGCTCATTATGTATGTTGAGCTCATTATGTATGAATGAATAAAGACAAAAAGAAAACACTTTGGTAAAGTGTTTTCTCCCCAAGGTAAATGTAAAGAGTTTATTTTGCAGCATATATTACATAAGTAAAGTGGGAAAAACAATACCTTTAAGGTTTACAAACTTTTAAATTTATGAAAGCTCTAAAATATTCTAAAAGCTAACTAAGTAAAGGTAAACTATAGAGAATGCTAAGTAATATAACTTTATACCTAATAAACAAAAGTAAATGTTGTTATTGTCATTGATTTTATATTTTAATAAAGTTCCTTAGAGGACAAAACACAGTAAATAAAAGTTTTCCTTTTGTCTTTATTCATATTGTTCTTTTACAGATATATTTTATTTATATCTGGATTTTTATACCCCATCCCATCCCACATACACCTTATATATCAGGTTGGTGCAAAAGTTTTTGCCAGTTTGTAAAAGGGGCACTTAAAATCATTGTAATTTATTTTATGCATATTGTTATTACTTACACATATCACCATGATTAATTTATAACTTCTCCTTTCAGATTATTAAAGCATCATTCATTTTTTTTTTTACAATATTCTCACTCATGTTCTTTCCATCTAAAGAACACATTAGGCATGCTCTACTGTATGAGTTTCACAGAGGTTTCAATGCAAATGCAGCAGCACGATCTATTCAGGATGCTTATGGAATTGATGCAGTGAAAGAAGTTGTAGGTGGTGGTTTCCCCGTTTTCGGAAAGGAAATTTCAGCTGAAAGATGAGGCTAGAGGTGATCACCCCAAAAACCTTGATTCAGATGTCTTGAATGCTGCTGTTACTCAAAGCCCTACGGTAACCTCAAGAGAACTTGCACAATAATTTAATGTCTCCCATGCAACTGCGTCATGACAACTGAAATGAATGGGGAAGATTTCAGTATTCAGAAAATGGGTCCCGCATGAACTGTCTCCAGAGAACCTGCGACAACGTGTTTCCTGTTGCGAATCTTTGCTTTCACGACACCTTCAGACACCATTTTTAAATAGGCTTGTCACAGATGATGAGAAGTCCCATCTTGCCCCATCCTGCATATTCTCCTGACCTAGCTCCCTCGGATTATCACTTATTTCGAGGATTACAAAACCATTTAGATGGCCTTAGGTTAACATCACGAGAGATTGAACATGAGTTAGATTCATATTTCACATCAAAACCTAAAGAATTTTACAAGCGAGGCATTTTTAAGCTCATTGACAGATGGAATCAAGTTATAGAGAGCAAAGGTCATTATTGTTATGAATATAGATTTTCAAAAACACAGTTTTTCATTTTCAAGATGAAATTTTAATCGGCAAAAACTTTTGCACCGACCTGATATATCAGCATGCAGTGTGGGTATATAAGAATCCAAAGGAGTATCCTGAACATACAGTGGTAGGATAACTCTCTAAGAGAGCTCTAAGTATATATGCATATAAATACATATAGAGCAAATATAAGAAAAATTAAGACATGCACGTTATTTCATGGTGAATCAGAAGTATAGGCCTATTTCAGTCAAACCATCGTCAGCTTCCGTCTTTAAAATCTTTTGTAAAATAAAGGAAATCACTCCACTACTTCCATGGAAAGTGCTCAGATGAACTGCATTGCTTGGTTCTATCAGTTCTAACCTTTACAGCTAGCACCTGTCATAACACTCACATTGTAGCAAACCACCCTCCTTCCTTCCATATGGATGTCATCCAACTCATTCAAGCTTATAAAGACTGGGTCATTAAGTCCACTTCCTAACACATAATTATTACTTGAAGTTGTGAGATTTTTACTCTATAATGTTTGATCTATGTGATTAATATTCACCTGTGTTTTAAATGTATTGACAAGAAAGGAGATTGTTGTATAATGTTTTAATCATTAACGGTAATGGTAATATTAGGTGTTTCCTTATAAGAAAACATTTGGTATTTATTGATTAAAGTGCCAGTGCTGTTTTCAGTTGAAGTTTACAAAATCTTTCTAACAAGACAGCGTTTCTCAAGTTCAGTAAATGTTATTGCTCTTTCCAGTATTCACGAGGGCTTCCTTTATAATGTTTTGTTTGATGTATTGTGATTACCAACATTTTGAATATGTCATTACTTTCTATTCGAATTACATGGAATATCCATTTTAGTTGTTGTTTTTAAGTGATGTGGTTTCTGTTATTTGGTACAGTTCTTTCTTTCTGATTCTGTGGGACCAATTTATAAGAATTGTAAAAAGGTTGGTTCTCATGAAGACATACAGGCTTCATTCACTTGAAGTCATTTTTAATCAGCAATTAAGCTTTGGATTTATTGATGTACATGTTTTCTAAGAAAGAAAACAAATATAAAAGTGAGCATATTTATTTTTACTAGCATTGCAGTATATATTTCAACATATGACATAAGAAATTTACTTTCAAAATTATTCTATGAGTTAGCTTCATTTAAAAATTGAAATTAAATCTTGAAAAGTTTATGATTCTGTTTGACAAATTTAAGTGGGTAATATTAAAATTAGAAAGGTTATTTTATCTTCTATTCCAGGTGTTGCTGTTGTAAACATTGCTTTTCAAGTCATCAGAATTATACAACTGTCATTGAAGATAACTGTTGTGATTGTAACTTTGCTGCTATGAAACAATTAAGTGGACTTCCAGAAGCTGATATTGTCTATGTAACTTACCATGTTGATGTGAGTAACATTTTTCTTTTTATGTATTTTTTATTTTAATTCTCTTTTCTTGTTATTTTTTAATTTCCCTTTTAATTCATTTTTTTCTCTCCATTCATTTTCTCTTTCATTCATTTTCTTATTTCCTTTTCTCTTTAATTTTGTTCTCTTTAATTCTTTTTCTCATTAATTTTTCTTTCTTTTTCCTTTTATTCTCTCTTTTTTCTTTAATTTATTCTTTTTCTTTCCTTTTATTCTTTCTTTTCCTTTTTTCTTTTCCCTTTTATTCTTTTTTTTTCTTTAATTCTTTTCCAATACTTTTTCTCTTCAATCAAATTTGTTCTCCTAAATTCTTTTTTCTCTTTAATTTACTTTCCTTGATAGGTTCACCAGTTCACACCCTTCTTTGTTCTTTTGAGGTTTATTCTTTTTTCCCTATTTAGGAGTAGGTTTCCAGTTCTTTTTAAAGTCTTCTCATTTTCTTTCACTCCCAGTAGCCTCTTGTGCTTTAATAACAATATCGTCTTGCTTGGGGTGAATTGATTAAAAAAAATATTTTTCTCATTAATTTTTTCTTTCTCCTGCTCTTTAATTATTTCTCTCTTCAATGAAAATTTTTCTCTTTTGTTCATTTTTTTTATCTGTAATTCTTTTTTCTCCTGTCAGATATTTTTATTTGATAAATGAAATACAAGAATAATTTTCCTAACAAGTTTTTAATGTTATAGTTTTAGTAAAGAGATGATAGAGTTCTATATTTTTTTTTGTGCTGGTTTCCTGATTTTAACTACTGTTAGAAATAATTTATTTAACCCTGGTGAAGCACATCCTATGCAGCTAAGGAAAGGGTCATTCATATTTACTTGATGATCCCGGCTAAGGTTGACTCTCTAGAAATAATTTTATCAAGAATTTGAACTTCATTACTATTATTATATAGCCTTCGTGTATATATAAACTGCAAACCAAAATGACTATCATCTTCACTGATAAACGACAGACACAGATATAGAAAAATATTACTTATTTTTTTTATTCTTCTTCTTCGGTGACAGTGGTGTGGAGTAGAGGGTGGTTGGAGGGATATCACACATGCATATAAGGGCAATTGATTGGCTGGAGTTGTCTTTCTTTCCCTGCATTCTCACTGAGTCCTTGGATGGCTCTCTCATCTCTCAGCTCTGTAATGTCACTCTTATATAGATGAATTTTTCTTGATTACATTATTTTTTTGACAAGCACATTGTTTATTATTTTTTAATTATTATTATTGCTTTTGGCCACTGCCTTTCCATGGTTTATATTCTCTGGCCTTGAATATGGCTGCCTACAAAAACACTACCACATTCCTTCAATGAAAAGCTGAACTTGCATTCTTAATTTTCCAAAAATAATATTTATTTTAATGTAAATACATTTTTTTTTATATTTTATGATTTTGAGAACAGCTGTTTTAACACAATTTTGCCTGTTACCCAGCATCTGCATTCCTGGTTTTTCAAAACAGTATTCATTCAATGTAAATACACATTTTATTTGCCAGCCTGCATTCCTCTATTAAAAAATATTTGTTTAATGTAAATACACTTCTGAGCAAAATCATATACAGTGGTCGTAGAATATATAACACTATGGCAACAATATTTTTATTATTGCTTCCACAAATTATTATGCTTTACATAGTTGTTGTTAAAATACTGATATACTACATGAAATAAAATCTATTTTTAATTTCCTATTCTTTTAATGAAGTAGACACTATTGTCATCTGTGGCAGATTGCATTACTTACATGACTTGAGAATTTCTGTCATTTGGTATTGGCGGGCAGGGGGTCAGCGCATCTCCATAAGTGACCCAAGTGGATCAGTGTTTTTAATCAGTTACCATCTTGAGAGTGGTTACCAAACAATCTGTTTAACCCATAGCAGGGAAGAAAAGAGATGAGTTCCTATTTTCCCAAAAGTATTTGCACAAAAATGAATGTGAAAAACTAAGCTAAAATTCAAACTTAGATTGCTGATTTCTTTTTCTGAATTGATAGCTACCCACTACCCACATATTTACAAATTATTGAATACTGAGTTTTAGTTAAAACACTGATTTTCAATATGAAATGCTGCTTTGTGGAACTGACTCCCAAGAGGATGCTTCTCAGGTTTTATATAGAGTGAACATCATTGTAAAAAAAGTAAAAGGGAAATAAAAACTCTTTCTAATTTCCTATTACCTTAATACTGAAAAAGTGACTGAAAAAATACTCTTGAGTTTTTGATTCTGTGTGTTGTATATAATATCCTTTATTAGGGTACCAAGTATAGAATGATGATTAGTAAGCTAGTCTCATTAGATTAATTGATCTGTTTAACGGCATATCAACCATTGTAGGTCATTTAATGCCGAAACTTAAGAATATTGGTGCACTGAATTTGTAGGAAATTTTTTTTTTTTTATGTGTACATTGAACAATAATGAGGTTTAAAAATTATAGTTTTTGTTTTTAAATAAGGTAGAGATTTAAATTTTTGTGTATAATTTGATTTCTTTCAGGAATTGTAATATTTTGTTTGGGTTGGTATCGTTGAACAAGTCTTTTAGGTTGTTTGATCGGAAATATTTTGACCGGATTGGTTTAAAGTCACTGCAGTTGATTAGTATGTGTTTCACTGAAAAAGGTTCCTGACATGCTACGCATATCAGAGGTTCTTCATTTTTTAGAAGGTATGAGTGAGTGATTTGGGTGTGTCCTATTCTGAGTCTGGCCAACACCACTTCCTCTTTTCTTATCTTTCGATATCCTGGGAGCCATTCTCCGACAATAGGTTGGATATTTTAGTTTGATCCTCAATAGTTCTAGTGGTATTATTACCTTGCTTGAGGTGAGCTGATTAAAAATAAAATGGAAAGCCAGACTTGATCTTCTAGTCTGGGATGGCAGCCAGTCTAGGAGAAAAACAAAACTTAATTAAAAATTGAAGGGTTAAGTATAGGTTCTTGCAACACCTTCTTCTTCTATGAACTATGACCCTTTAGTACGTTTGCGATCATGGCTCTCCACATTTTTCTGTCCTTTGTAGCTATTAGTAAATTTTATCTTTTTGCTATCTATCATAAACCCCTTTACTGTCATTCATTTGCGAAAGCTTTTAGTTTTAATGTGTTTGCATATTCATGCTCTACAAAAATAAATATTCCTTTATTCTTATTTCATCTATTTAATAATTTAAAATTCTATCTGCATTTCTATCATATGTATTTGATCTTTCATTCTAAAATTAATGCATGAGATATCTAAATTTATCTACAGAATTACTTTCACTCTAAGACAGGAGCAGTTCATCAATTTTGAATAAGTTTATCCAATTAGTGTAACACTTCTCTGAAATTTCAATATTTCTAGAATTAATCACGTACTTGATTTTAGGTCTCTGGTTATCTGGTATTGATCTGTTTATAAGCCATTTCAATTTTACATCTATTTTTATTACAGTTTTTCTCCAGCGCTATAGTTTTTCAGTTATGAAGTCTATCTTGAACTTTTCTTTAAGTAATTTCTCATTATATTCTTTCAAGAGATCATTATAATGTCTTTTACTTTGTTTTCTTATCCTCTTTTCATGATGGTAGCTCCTTGTCCCACATTTTTATCACCAAATAACTAAGACTGTTTCTACTCTTTCTGTTTTAACAAGGCTTGATTCTTTTGTCTCACTGTGGAGTCTAGACAAGATATATACATCATATTCTTGCTTGGTAAATAGCCTACTTCTGGAAGTTTTATATATATATATATATTAAAACAAAAAGAATAAAACATTAATCCAAAACAAAAACTCCCTTAGTAGAGATTGGGTTGTGAGGGTGCTTGGATGAGATACAGCTGTTTAATTTTGTTTTTACTAGGTTTCTGTGCCACTTTTACAAATCTTGCTGTAATGCACAAAGTTGTTATTGTCAGGAATAATCTAGAAAAAAATTAGGATCACTTCATCTGGATGTAGTTTCTTTAGAATTACCGAAGGCCATTGTTGTTATTAGTTGACTATGTATGTTTCTTCAAGCATATTTTATTTAATATTATTAGCTTTTGATTTCTGCCTGAATTTTTTGGATGAAGAGTTTACATGTAGACTATTGTCCTCATCTTTGTTGTTAATATCACAAAGTTTCAGCTATTGTGCTCTCTGAACTTCATCAGGTGCTTTCAGACCCTTTATTTAATCCATAGAGGTAGATTGTTCTCAGCCCATGTCAATGGAAACAGATTTACTTCAATAATAAATGTGTAATATTTCTTATGAGAATATTTTATAATACATGAATTAATGGTGGTGAAAAGGCACATGCACAAAATTTACAAAAAGAAAGTTTAAGACAAAAGTTTCTTTTCTTAGAAGTAAATTACATACACAATGAAATGTTAATAAATATTTTGAGTGTGACTTACTGTGTTGGTCTGTTTCAGTGTGAAGTGTTCACAGTCCTTTTGCGTCAGTGTGAAAAGTTCATGTCACCTAGTTCAAAAAGAGAAGAGCCTGGAAGAGAGAGCTATTTATTTATTTTTATCATAAGAGAGAACTATTTATTTATTTTTATACCACAGAACTACTGCCGATACTAGGTTTATTAGTAGCTACCCTTGCTGCTATGTTTATTTAGGCAATACACAGGGCAAGCAATAACTGAGTAGTACCAAATAAGAACTAGATGATATATTCCCCAACATGTGCAGAGGAATGAGAACAATCTACTATGTAGATTAAATAAAGAGTTTCACTCCACCCATGTCTATTGAACAGGTTAAGAGGCTCATCCCTTGTTCCCTGCTTAGGATGTGGTTTCCGGTTTTCTCTTTTCCAATCTTCTCACTTTGTTTTTTTTTTTCAATTGGAGTAGATAGATCTATCTATCACCCGGTTCATACTCCACCCACGTCTATTGAACAGGTTAAGAGGCTCATCCCTTGTTCCCTATTTAGGATGTGGTTTCCAGCTTTCTCTTTTCCAATCTTCTCACTTTGTGTTTTTTTTTTTTTCAATTGGAGTAGCTAGATCTATCTATTGCCTGGTTCACACTCCACCCACGTCTATTGAACAGGTAAAGAGGCTCATCCCTTGTTCCCTGTTTAGGATGTGGTTTCCGGTTTTCTCTTTTCCAATCTTCTCACTTTGTTTTTTTTTTCAATTGGAGTAGATAGATCTATCTATAACCCGGTTCATACTCCACCCACGTCTATTGAACAGGTTAAGAGTCTCATCCCTTGTTCCCTATTTAGGATGTGGTTTCCAGCTTTCTCTTTTCCAATCTTCTCACTTTGTGTGTGTTTTTTTTTTTCAATTGGAGTAGCTAGATCTATCTATTGCCTGGTTCACACTCCACCCACGTCTATTGAACAGGTAAAGAGGCTCATCCCTTGTTCCCTGTTTAGGATGTGGTTTCCGGCTTTCTCTTTTCCAATCTTTTCACCATTACGTAGCCTCCTGCACATCAGTGGCGTTACCACCTTGCTCGGGGTGATACGATTAAAAAAAAAAAGTTCAAAACTTCCTGAAGGTTACCTGGATTGACAAGTATTTGATGAAGGCAGGAGGGTATAACAGCTGAAACGTGATAATAACAATAAAAACAAAGAGAATTTTCTGAGTTTAATAATGTAAACTAACTTCTTTTGGTTTATATATTTTGAATAAATAATATTCATTAAATCAAATCAGTTTTGCTTCCCTATATGCATGGTAGTGAGTAGCAAATTAATTTGTGAATAATGATTTATTTATCAGGTTGGCAAGACACCGTTTTATGTTGCTGTTGACCATCAACAAAAGAAAGTTGTGATTTGTATCAGAGGAACCTTATCCTTACAGGTATCAATTCTTTTTTTATTCATTTTCTTACTAATCACTTGATTTTTTTTTCTAAAAATCTTTCTTATAAAGTGTCTTGGTGGGGGCAGCCTTCTTCATAAGATTATTCAGAAATAGTTGTTGCTTATAGAAAACCAACAGAGGTAAGGTATGAAAACCAACAACTGATTTTGAATGAGTTTATGTAAGTGTTGGGGAAATGCAAATAAATGGTCAAACAAAGCTCTGCAGACTTCCAGAAAACAAAAGTGTGTGTGTGTGCGTGTGTGTGTGTGTGTGTGTGTGTGTGTGTGTGTGTGTGTGTAGAAAATTTAGGTATAAATAAAATAGAACTGTTAAAAGACATTATGAATAAAGACAAAAGGAAAACTTTTCTTTCCAGTGCATTTTATCCTCTCGTGGAATTTATCAAGGTAAATGTAAGAGTTTTATACTTCTGAGAGTTTTATATATATATATATATATATATATATATATATGTTTGCTTAAAAATGCTTAAATGTTGCATTGTTCAAGAAAGAGTGAGTGATTTGTTTTTATGGCTTAACAACCATTTGTGGGATTTTTAAAGCAAAAACACATTTTGGATGGCAAGAAAAATTCTTTTTACTTATGAGTGAATATTGTATTAACAATTTTTTTAAAATAACAATGATTTTTCTGAATACAAGTTCTATTGTTTAACCCATAGAAATTTCAAATAACAGTAGTACTGGCTGCTCAATCAATGAATGCCAAATATTTCCTTATAAGGAAACAGCTAATATGTATAAAACATTACTTTAGAATGTTCATTTTGATTATGGTCTTTAGACTTGGCTGATATTTGTTTTCTACAATATTGACATGTTATAAAAAAGGTTAAATTTTGAAACTTTGAACTGGATCAGTATGCTGTAATATGAAATCAGCACTTGATTAAAAAAAACATACAGATGATATCTGCGGTGGGGTGGAGGAACAATTGATTTATTCATATTTTAATCTGATTTTGTTTATTTTTCTGATCAATACAGAAATAAAATTTGATTAATCTTAGTCACAAAAATATGTCTTACCAAACTATATTTCTGTATTGAACAGAAAAGATGAACATAATCTTCATTATTCTCTAAACTTATTCTTTATTCTGATTATTTTTATTCAGGATGTTTTAACTGATCTGAAAGCTGAATCAACTATGCTCCCATTGGACCCACCAACTGAAAATTGGCTTGGCCATGAGGTAATACCAATTCTATTATATTAACTGCAGAATAAAACGTATTAATATATCGCAAATTTACATTTAAAAAGGGAACGCCTGTTTTTCCATTATTATTAGTTTAAACTATTATTTACTTTATTGTGGAAATGGAAAAGTATTATCATTTTATACCCCCCACCCCACCCGGTACATTTGTTCTGTAAACAATATTTGATGGACTCATGTAAGTCTGGGTAAAAAGTAAAAGATACAAAACATGGAATTCAAACAAACAAGAATTTATAAATTTATTAACAAGATGTTACAGTAGAAACTAAGTTTAAGTTATTAACAATTCAATACAATCTTCAATCTGTATTTCATAAACTTAGTCTGATGAAGTCCTAAAGGTTGAAACTTCTTTCAGTTTGTCATACTTCTTTCCTTTAAAATATTTCTATGTATTTATCTTGTGTCTTTTGTTTCATGTCTATTGGAAAGAAAGGAAACATGTTGCTACTTCTAAAGCTAAAGAGAAAAAAGAATTAGGGTTTCAAATATTGTGCTGCCTGTGATTATCATCAGAGAACAATAATACAACAACTTTCATCTGAATATTTTTAGTTGCCGTTTATCACAACTTTAATTGTTGTATATCGACAAACAACAAACACGCATATATATAAAAATATGAAGTTATATTTTTATTAATGACGATGGACCGTGTAGAATAGGGAACAGAGAATTGAGAGAGCGCGCTTCAAGTGGGTTGACGGGAGTGTAGTCTTATCTGTTGTGTCTCTCTTCACCGGCCGATCTCTGTTGCTCCTCTACTACTGGCGAATCCGTGTGACGAGGTCTTTATATAATCTTCCAGAACCGGGACTTTTTCTTCCGGTTTTGCCTCGCCCACGCACGCCCACGTAATTCTCAGAGACACCTGTTCTGTTTGCCTCTGTAGCCATTTCCGCTACTGCCGGAAATAAGGTCAAACAAACATCCGTTCCTTTCAACGACCGGAAACACCCTCGCTTGCATCAGCCTTCCTCGGGTGGGGCCAGATTGTTATATTACATAATAATATCATCAATTTTTGACAGCATAGGATTGGAAAGAAAGGATAAACTCCTCTTTAAACAGTCCTCTCTTTTTCTTGGGGAAACCTAGTGAATTCCCAGCTACTTTAACTGCTAAACTATAAGAACTTGATAGTTTTGCAAAGGTTCAATCCCATCTTTAACTCATCACACTATTCAATGATTATTATTAATGACATATCTGTTTTTGTTTCTACAAAAGTAGTATTAAAAGAAACATTATTTTCAATAAAGGAAGCAAGTTTTATCATTACTATTAATTTTTTAATACTGTTTACTTTCACCTTTATTTTTTAGTTGCTTTTTATTACAATTTTACCCAAGTCATCAATCTGTGGCAATAAAGACTGAAAAAAAATAAACTCATATCGCTTTTGACTTGGGAAAGTCTTGTTAAAAATACACCAGTTGTTTTTACTTAACAAAAAGAACTGAATGACTTTGTAGAAGATCAAATCTGACATTTTAAATCCATCTGTCCTTAAATGATTTCTCTCAGTGCCATATGTGTCTTTGGTTTTATACTATTAGTATTAGTAAATTCATTTTAATGTTTAGTTGATCCCATGGTTATTACTATTGTTGGCTTATATTGCTACTTGCATTGATGCTACACTGTCAGATTTTATTATGCAAATCAATGTTTTCATTATAAAATTGGAAAAATTTCATTCCTAAAAATATTGATAAGAATTTGTTATGTTGTATACAAATTTATAAAATAAAATCCAAGATAAAATCCAAGAGATATATCATATAAGTCATATATTTGAAAAACCCAATATTCTATATACATGAATAAATTATCTTATCATTTTACATGTTAATATGGACTCCTTGATATTCTATAACCTTCATCGGCCATTCAGCCATTGATTTTATTAACTTTTCTACTGTTTTGACTTAAACATTAATTGTAGTAGTTTTTATTGCTTCTCAGAAATTTATTGTTTTTCATTCTCATTGTTTTTCATTCTCATATATATATATATATATCTTATAATGATGGTCCACAAATTTTTTATTGGATTAATATCTGTAGGAACTAGGGACCATTCCATTGATTTGGTGATTCTGAAATCTTTTTCTTTTTGGGGCAAGGTTGGCAATAGTTTTCTTTACAAAATGTGAATAAAAATTATTTTGCATTAATATTCACTTTAGCTTAAATCTTTTTTGTTATGCCTTGTACCAGACAAAAAAAACCTTTATTCAAGAATTTACTAAATTTTGCAAGGTGGTACTGTCACTGGTGCACAGGGGGCTGCATAAGAGAAGAGTGAAGTTTAAACAGGAGAAGAGCAAAGAGAAAGACAAACTGATTATAGAGGTTATCAGGGAAAGGGCAAGAGAAGGATGGGAATACCGGCGTGAAGTCATTTGTGAAGGTAGAATGAGAAAGAAAAAGATACATGGGGTGATGGGGAAAGGACGAGAGAAGTCAAGTGGGTGGCAAATTGCGTTTAAATTCTTGGCGATTGTAGCCATCAGAGAAGCAAGCATACGGAAGGGAGTTCCACAGGTGGAAAGTGCAAGAAAAGAAGCTGATGGAGTAGAAGTGGCAGCTACCTAGGTTGATTTAACTATAAAAGGGTGGGACCTTGTTGCCAGTCTGGTTGCTTGTGAAGTGAGCACCAGTGAGCTAAGCTTGTCAAAGCAGAAGCCATGAAAATATTTGTAGAAGAGACAGAAGCCACATCCTGTCGGTGAGAAAGTGGTTGGAGTTAAGCTGCCAGGTTGGGACTGATCACTTTACAGATTCTCCTTTGAAACCTGTCAAGAACCCTGAGATGAATAGCATGGGCGCCCAACCAAATATGACAACAGTATTTAAAATACTGCTTTAATTAAAAGAAAAAACAATTCACTAAGATGAAAATATTTAGAAAGTGCTTTGTTAGGTTATCCACAGCAAATTTGCATCCAGGTTATTACAATGTTTCAACTTTCTTGGCTGATCTTCTATTATCAAAGCATAGGATATTTAATAACAAAAGTGATAGCAACACAAACAAAAAGAATCTAAAGGAAACTGGCTAGATTATATACTCAAAACATATATTTAAAAAAAATTGTCTTTAAATTTAAAATTCCCCGTGTCTCTCAATCATGTACATGTGTAGTTGCAACAATGTAGACATAAACTTAGTCTGATGAAGTCTTAAAGGTTGAAACTTCTTCCAGTTTGTCATACTTCTTTCCCTTAAAATATTTCTATGTATTTATGTTGATGTTATCGCTAACTTTAATGTGACATTTATTTTCACTGCCTATATTAATAGCCTAAAAAAATATTATTCCACCTCCCATTGGTGTTTTCTAAATACTAATACAAACATTACGTATATTTTATGTCATTCTACATTCATCACTAAAAATTACTTTGTTGTAGGAACAGGTTTTCACCACCCATTTTTCTGGTGTTTACTTAAAAGTGGTAGTTTGGTTGCTTTCATGCCTTTAATGTTTTTCATCTTCTGTATATTTTTCTCTCAGCTGTTTTAGAAATATTCTTGCTGGTAAATTCCTTTTTTTTTGTTGATCACCCTTTTAATTTTTCTCAAGTTCTTTTTGTGATATTCTTAAAACCAGTTTTCTTTTTGTTATTATCTTGCCAGTGTTTTCATTTTTTTCCTTATATAATCTCTGTTCAAATTTTTTTCACTTTCCAACACTATGTTCATATTACACAATAAATTTACAACATCTTGTTTCTGTTTTGAAATTATTTCTTTCTTACCATATACCAATGTTTATATCTTTGAAATAACTAACAATAGTTATACTATTATATCTTATTACTATAAACGTTATTTTAGTGAATACATGTCTTTGAGTTTCTACACTTGTTTTTTATTTTCTTAATTAATAAAAAATAACAATGGCTAAAAGAAATATCTTAAAAAATTAAGGATGCGGTTTCCGGTTTTCTCTTTTCCAATCTTTTCACTCTCTTTTATTTTTTTTCAATTGGAGTAGATAGACTAAACTATTGCCCGGTTCACACTCCACCCACATCTATTGAACAGGTGAAGAGGCTCATCCCTTGTTTCCTGTTTAGGATGTGGTTTCTGGCTTTCTCTTTTCCATTCTTTTTACCCTTACGTAGCCCCCTGCGCATCAGTGGCGTTTTCGCCTTGCTTGGGGTGATATGATTAAAAAAAAAAAAATTACATTTATTTTACAATATGAGGAACAATCCTTAGGTTATATATTGAAATCTCACAACATAAAATAAGTTATTGTAAAAATATTATAAACTGAAATTTTTTTTATATATCTATATGATAAGTATAAGTATATTTTGAAAATGTAATCAATATTGGTTGTTTTAAAAAAAGAATTTATGTAATAAAATCTGATATGGTGTAGCTTTTGAAGAGCTCTTAAATAAAATGGTCATCATCAATATGAAAGAACTAATTTCAATATCATTATTTGTATATTAATATTATATATCATATGACTAAGCATAAATTAATTTATTAGAATATTAATTCTGAAAATGTAAAGACAAACAAAAAAAGAAAGATTGACTTGAGAAACAAGAATAGCTGTTAATTAAAAAATTTAATTAATGCGAAAATAAGTTTAAAGTAATAAAATGTCAGTGATAGATTTATGAAAAAAAGAAAACTTTTGATATTTTATTCAAGAACTAAACAACTTTTTATGTATTTGAATCATCAACTGATGTCCTTGAACCAGCTTTGTTTGTTCTCATATATATACTTCAGTCAGATCAGTGCCATACGTGATACACGCTTGGGCGATCATGTCTCGAAAGAGACATGACTGACTGTGCAGAAGATTATCTCGCAGTAGGTTGCCATTGCTTTCTGCGGTAGACTGATTACCGACCAAGGCTATAGAACCCAATCTGTCCTGTTATTTAACCCATAACTGGAAGGAAGAGATGGATTAATACCTTTCTCAAGGATATTTGCATGTAAGTGAAGGCAATGAATTCAGCTGGAAATCGAACTCGGCTCCCCAATTTCTCGTTCCGAGCTGATATCCACTGTACCACAACGCATATCCTATATATATATATATATATACTTACACTATCAAAAAATGATAATAAATGTTAAAAAACATTTTTATTTGTTTATCTATCTACCTATCTATCTATTATAAAAAAGTGAAAGAACAGTTAAATTAAAAAGCTTCTGTTCATTGCATTTACTTTTATAAAAAGTGCTCAATACTAAGTAGAGCTTAATATTTTAATATTGTTATTACAGTGATTTATAAAGCATTTTATCACTAAACAAAACATTTCATGTTTCAGAACATTATTGTTCTTCTTTGGGTGATATTTTAAAGCAAATAGTAAAAATTATTTATTTTGGAAAATAGAAAACAAATTCATGGTTATTTAGAAAGTTAGGGAGGTGGGAGTGGAGGAAATTGAACAATATGATTATGAGTGTATCTGTATTCAATCAAAAGTAAGAATTAGGTAGAACTATAAAGGTGAATGTTTAGGCTGTAGAGAGGTGAGTTGTTGAATTATGTTATGATAAGATAACACACTTTATCGGTTTGGGGAAGATACATATTTGAAGCACATAGTATTCAGATGTATACAAAGTGATTTTGAACAACAGATCAGATTTTAGGAGTTTGGAGAGGTTAATTTTTATACTACAGAATTTTGTTAAAGGGACTGATTGGTTAAATTAAAATTTAATTAAGTAACGATGGTATACTAAGCTATATTAGAGTTAAAAAAAAACAAATAAGTATTGTGTGGGTCATTAATTGACCCAGGGCAGCAGTACCTCCTCAAAGCACTTGATGTAGGTCTCTGTGTTGAGTCTGATTCCCTGTTGGAAGATGAATGGAGGCCATCACTATGCCATCACCATCACTAGTGATCATTCCAAACACCTTCGTAATTACACCATTAGACTCATCCAACTCTTTCCGAATCCTCTGCACTGTCCTCAGATTGACACTGAAATTTCTGGTAGAGTGTATTGTGTCACTTTTTCTCATAGACGCTGCCCATCTGACCCTACTATACTGTGTAATGGACAAAATCAACAACATGCATGCATAAAATTAAAAATAGAAAATAGCGACAATTTACCCATCGCACATTGTATGTACTATTAAATTATAAATGTTAAGTGTGTGTGTGTATGTGTGTGTGTGTTCCAGTGATATGAATATGAGTTTGTAATTATGGATCAGTGAGTCATAGATATTTGAGACAATGTGTAGGTGAAATACATGATATATAATTTTATTCATATGTAGTTGTTTGCATGTGCATGTGTCTGTTTGTTTTTTTGCCAATGTATGTGCATGTTTCTAACATTTACTGAATCAAAAATAAGAAAGGCATCTGTAAGCAGTAAATTATCTCATTTGTTTCTTTGTTATTGAAACTCACTCATCCTCCAGGGATGATAGCTGAGCTTTTGCTGTTGTTTTATGAGCTCACAAAGACATATAAGCACATTTGAACTCTTTGCAAATTGATGGATGATGAATTTTACTGTTATTTACTGAAGGTCTTTTTACTTTCTCTAAAAGCAAGGAAAAGGCATGCTGTAAATAAACCACATGAATAAGATAAACAATTCATCTCTCTTTCCTTCTTTCTTTTTCTGTCTTACTCTCTAGCACATTTATCTATATATGTATTTAAATATAAAATAGTGCACAACGAGGACTGATAGTAATAAAAAAATGCTTGATGCAAAATACAAGAACTAAAACTTATACTAATAATACATAAACATTTTTTTCATAACCATTTGATATAAATATGCGTTTTATATTTTGAGTTTAATGCACACCCTCCCCCCTCTCTCTCTCTCTCTCTCTCTCTCTATATATATATATATATATATATATATATATATTTAGTTAGAATTTATTACATAAATATGTCATAATATCATTACAAAAATAGCTATTTTGTTTCGACACTACTTTCATTTTATCAAGTGATGATGTTTATTTCAACTTGAAGTAGTTGAAATAGCTACTTTTGTAGTGATATTATAACACATTTATGTTATAAATTCTAAATAAATATTATTTGCTCACTTTGTATTGAGTTATTTTGTTAAGAATAGCATTTCTTTGGATACGAAATTTTATCCATCCATACCTATCCTATACTTGTGTGTGTATATATATATATATTTATATTTAGTTAGTTAGCTTTTGGTCATAATTAAATTAGACTAGTACACAGTTGTATTAAAATGTGTTCTATACAATTATATTGTAAAACTTTTGAATATTTTTCATTTGGAAATGAGATAATTCCACAACCTAGGTTTCAACCTTTCAGTGTCTTCAGGCAATTTACAATAATTTAAACTTATTGTAAGTCACCTGAAGATACTGAAAGGTTGAAAGCCAGGTTGCAGAAATAATTCATTTCCAAATTAGCAAAAATATATATATAAGCTATATATATATATATATATATACTAGTGTATAGTGTTACCCCCATATATATATATATATATATATATATATATATATATATATATATGATAAAATATAGTTTTAAAGCGTGCTATATTTATTAGTTAAAGTGCTCATTATCAGAGATAGAGTGTATATGAATACAAAAGTGGATATTGAAGTCAACACCCAGCAGTGACATTCTGTTTCATGACCTAACGATTACGTATAATCTTGAAACACACCATCACTACTTGGTGTTGACTTTAATGTCCACTTTTATATTTACATATATACACTTATATATATACACTATATATATATATATATATATATATATATATATATATATATATATAGCATAATGATGATCCACGCATACTGTCTTAATATGTATAGGAAAAACTACTAAAAAGTTGTAAGTTTAAAAATATATATATATAGTAATAGAAATAAATAAATACTGTCAAAAAAAAAATACATTTTTAAACTTACAACTTTTTAGTAGTTGTTCCTATATATATATATATATATATATATATATATATATATATATATATATATAATAGCAAAGATTGTTTACACCTAAGGAAACATAATGACATTTTGAATTACTGGACCCTAATGTGATCAAGGTGAGCAAATAAAGTGCTCAATATTAAGAAACGAACACTGAATAGATAATAGTTAAATAACACTAAAAATGAATTTGTATTGAACAAATTTAGAATTTAGTTAATATCAAAAATTAAAGTTTTTCTTTTTGCATTACATATTTAAAATAAATAATAAATATATCTGTTAATGAATTCCATACATTTATCTTACACTGACAAGCAGGATTGTGTCTCTGTGAAACTTTAAAATGGAAGATAAGTCATTTGAACTTTGATTTATCTCTCACTAACTCTCTCACTTTATTTATATATATTTGTGTGTGTGTGTTAACAAAACTTATTTGTGTGTATGCATATGTGTGTGTGTGTGTGTGTGTGTGTCTGTATATGGATGTATTTATCAGTAGAAAGATTTTCATTGATATAGTAATTGTTCTTTTGGTTTCTTTCACTCTCAGTAACCTTGCATCCTAGTAGTTTTATTCCCTTTTTTATATTGACCACTTTTATTTTCATATATAACACTATTGTATTATTAATATATATATATATATATATATATATATATATAGTCATCCACAGACAGTCCTGTTTTGCTGTATCACAGCTCATCAGCACAGTCAGACATCCAATTGCTTCTAGCCAGGATTGAAGCCCAACCAATTTGACACCAGTCAGTCATTCTACATTTAAACAATGTAGACATGTGCTAGTAGCTGAGAGTGTTCAAATTCATTACTGAATGAATGATGCGTAAACAGCAAGGATTAGCTACTGTTTTTAAAGTCTACTATTTTTCCAGAGTGCTCAATCAGTGGTATTTACAAAATTTTACAAATCCGTAACGAAGTAGATTAGCCCCCAGTATATTTTTTATTTATTTGTTTAAACATTATTTTTAATGGATACTCATATTTGAGTAGATACTCTATTGCTTTTTTATAATTAAATAGTATATTTATTTATATCTGCTGTGAAATCTTGTTAGGAAAATATGAATCAGGATTCGAACCTGTGTCCCCTATTATAAAAAACAGAGTATATACTCAAATATGAGTATCCATAAAAATAATATTTAAACAAATAGATTATATATATATTAATTAAATTTGTTTTTTTAATGAAAATTATATTGGGACACAGAAATTTCTGTTTCGAGATTTCTATTTCTTCATCAGGCAATGTTAGATCATTGTTGTGAAAATGATTTTCATTTAAATATAAGAAACAATACGTTTGTCATTTATAGATATGGGAAGACAGAAACATTTATGAGTGTGTTCAATTTAACTAATCAGAATATAGATTCATTTTAAATTTGAAAAAATTTATATTTTGGGGAATACATGTTTTCTTCTTTTACTCTTAATGGCCGAAATGTCAGCTTATTTTAAAACTCCTGTCTAGACTCTATTTTCATTGATGTATCCATTATTGTTACAAAATCTTTTCCTTTAGTTTTCTCTATATCTCAACAATTTCTAAAACAGAAAAGAAAGGAAAGAATAAATAAATAAAGAAAACATTTTCTATTTTTGATCTAACTTAAAGGGACCTTTGAATATAATTATACTATTTTTATTTTGATTCAGAATGTATTTTATTCAAATTTTTCAAAACTTTTAATTTATAAGTAACATTTTTTAATATCCATTTATTTATAAAATTTTAAAAAAATTAATTTTATTCTTTATATAAAAGCTATTATATTATTATTATATTCTAATACAATTCTTAACATCATAATACAATCTTTTAAATATCTATTTAATACATACAACCAGCTAACACTTGAACATTTCAGCAATATCCAACTATATACAGAAGTCACAGACATTACCCCAACCCAAATAGAACAACACATCAACACTGCATGGAATGATATATGCAAACTACAGAAACTCCCTAACAAATACAGACTAAATTTTACTACCAAGAACAGCAACCTCCCAAAATTCTACCACCTCATCAAAACACACTACACCACAGATTAGACCCATTGTTTCTAGCATAGAAGAGCCCACATACAAAATATCATGGTCCCTGTTACAAATCCTCAAACCTATACTCTCCACCTTCCCCTGACACGTCAAAAGTTCCGATGAAGTCATCCATAGACTACATGAACTTCAACAAAATCAACTGCAGCATAACCGATATGCATTTAGCCTTGATGTTGTTTCACTATTACCGGCTCGCCCAGCGGTTGATTTGATAATGGAGTACATCACCACTTCAAGCCTGTACGACTACAACCTCACCCCAGCAGACATTCACCTACTCCTGACGACTATAGTAGACAACACCTACTTTATGTTCCAAGGTCGTACCTATAAGCAGACCACGGGCCTTCTGATGGGATCCAGCCTATCCGGATTACTTGCCATCACATACATGAATCAACTGGAACGTCGCGCTTTCAACACCTGCCATTCGTACGCCTTATTCACAAGATACCTTGATGACATACTTATCCCCACCACTTCATGTGATGAGGCGAATAAAATGGCAGCAAAGTTCAACAGTATGGATGACAACATAAAATTCACCATCGAACACCCTAATAACATTGGATGCCTGTCACTGCTGGACTTCAGGCTAAAAGTATCGGAAAAAGGCAACATCCACACCAATTTCTACAAAAAGCTTGCCAGCAGGGATATGTTTGTACACTACCAATCAGCCCTCCCTCTCAGCGCAAAGACCGGATACTTTAGAAATGAGGTCACATTATCCGGGGTAAATGCAGCAAAGAAGAAGACTGTAACACCCACACTGCACATCTCAAGGAGATACTGAAGATCAACGGCTACCCCCAGTCCTTTGTGGGTCGCCTGGAAAGGAAAGGTGATAAAGGGCAAAGGTGACACACCCACTTTAACACCTGCTTCCTGAGATTACCTCACTTCAGTAAAAACATCACCACAAAAATCCGCAGAGAGGGACTGGACATACAGCTGGTCCACTACAGGCCCCACTCCTTACAGACACCTCAATTACAACCACAACAAACAACATGCCAGAAACAACCAGAACATATATACACTAGAACATATATACACACACACACACACACACACACACACATGATACTGATAAAAGGTATGTAGGTATATATATATATATATATATATATATATATATATATATATAAAATTGTTATATATCGCCGTACGACGACAAAACAACAAACACGCATATATAAAAATATAAGGTTATATTTTTATTACTGATGACGAACCATGTGGAATAGAGAACGGAAGGGTGAGAGGCACATAGAATGGGTTGACGGGAGTGTATCCTTGCCGTGGTGTTTCTCTGCTTCCACTGGCCGTTCTCTGCTGGCGAATCCGTGTGTCGAGGTCTTTTTATAGTCTCTAGAACCGGGACTTTCCTTCCGGTTTTGCCTCGCCCACGCAACGCCCACGTAATTCTAAGAGACACCTGATCTGTTTGCCTCTGTAGCCATTTCCGCCGCTGTCGGAAATAAGGTCAAATGACATCCGCTCCGGCCTCGACAGGATGTATTTCACAAACACCTGTCTTGTCGCTTCGCCGCCCCCTTCACCGACGGGAAACACCATCGCTTGCATCACTTCCTCGGGTGGGGCCAGATTGTTATATTACACTCCTCGCCCTCCCATTTTCCAAAATGTTCACCTAAGAACATTTTAAGCGCAACACCCTCACACACACCCCCATGCCACACAAGCCCGACAATTGTACAAAACATGTGCACGCCGAAACAACAAAACATGTGCACGCCGAAACAAACAAAACAAAACAAAACAAAAAAAATATATGTATATAGGGGAGCCTACATCGGCAACCCAACAATGTTCGTGTCCATTGTGGAATTTTCATAATGTTCTTTTTTTTTTTTTTTTTTTTTAAGTTTCTGTAACTTTCAATGTTCGTTTCCTTTCTCGACTCTGTCCATACGCGTAGACGCCTCGATGCACGACCATATGATCATAGGCGGTAACCGCGCCCCAGTTTCTAAACTGACATTGAGTAAATGACCTTTGACCAACACCATGTGTGTTTCCGCTCGAGTTTATTGTTACACATGTAACTTCATTTCATTTAATTTAATTTCAAACATACTATGTTTGAACACAGAAAAACTGCCATTATCTGCAGTACATATCATTCATAGTCTGACCGAGAAATGTTCAATAGAAAACGAAGAAAATTACCCTGATTCCAACGTTAATCCGCATGCAATTTACTTGTGGAGGATTAGAGGTTTCATCTATCTTAATTTAGTCTAAAAAAAAATGGACCCGTGACTCGTAATTCCTTAGTTTGTATCTTCCGCATGTTTTGCTATAAGGAAGGTGACCTAACTATTTCACTTAAACTATCGTTAATCCTCCCACTGCTTTCTTTCCCAATCCTATAGCATATCAGCCAATAAGTCTACAAGACTTTTCAGTTGTTCTTTCTTTTTGTTCCGATCAACTGTGGAATCTGCAGGTCTATCTGTGCTTTTTGCCCCAACAGACGTTTGCCTCATTTGGACATCTTCGCTGCTAGGTGATTCCCTAGAAAAACCCTGATCTACATGAGTAGATCCAGTCGTTTCACACTTTGAGCAATCATCCTCGAACGTGGATGAAACATTATTTATACCACCGATTCTATCATCATTATCAATAGTTGACACGTTTTTATTCGCCATTTTACGTCGCGTCATGATGCGACGCTCCATTAATGGAACATCAGACTCATCGTCTGATTCCACACGTTGGTGTTGATTTTTGTGCACTGGAAAGTCGGTCTGTTCCGCTCCGGATTCGTCATCCAAATCACTGGATTCTACTGGAGCAGCCAATACAATCTTTCGTAACGGCCTATCGGAAGTAGGGATTTTCCATTCATCAATGGACGCTGCCCGAAGATGCTCAGCATGCGTCTTAATGACTGAGCCAGTTAACTGATCTCTAATTCTATAAGAGACCGGGCCAGTCTTTTCAATGATCACATAATATGGCCGCCAGCGCACATCTAACTTCCCTTTCTTTTGGTGATTCTTATAGTACACCAAATCACCAACCTCAAAAGTTGTATTTTTTGTCTTACCACGCGACTTATCTATCGCGGCTCTCCTCGCTTTTCTTATATTATTCCTAACTAAAGTGAAGCTACGATGCATTTCCTGTAGTGCAATTTGGTGATGCTCATCACCATAATATATGCGACGAGGCCTCAGTATATTGTCCAAGGGCAAAATAACATCCCTGTTGTAGAGCAATACGGTGAAAACTTAGTGGTTTCGCTCACATGAAACCGGATAGCCGCCAACATTTGGTTAATGTAAATATCCCACGACTGTTTGTTGTTGCCGATTTTTTTTGCTAGAACATCATGCATTGTTCTGTGAAACCTCTCAACCTTACCGTTGCTCTGGGGGTGATAAAAAGAAGTTGTCACATGGTGTATATTTAGGTCTTCTAATGTCTTTTTCATTACCCTGTTGACATTTTCTGGCCCATTATCAGTTAAAAGCTGAAGTGGTGTCCCAAATCTGGGGAAGATTTCGTCAACTAAGAGATGCACCACTGTTTCTGCCTTCTTGTTAGGAACCGCAAATGCCTCCGGCCAACCACTGTACATATCTATGAATGTAACTATGTATTGGTTACCTGAATGGGTCTTTGGGTAGGGTCCTGAGACATCTAAAGCAACCTTTGCGAAAGGAAAAGGAGGGAAGTCACATTCCTGTATGTGGGGTTGCTGCCTCTTTAGGTTTCTTGTCTGACACGGGATACATTTACCTACGAAATCATTTATTTCTCTAAGTAAACAAGGCCAGAAATACTTTTGTTTTATTGAGTGGAATGTCTTATCCACCCCCATATGGCCACTGTCATCATGGTATTGAACTAGCACCCTTTTTCTAAGGTGAGATGGTACATACAGCCTGATGAGGGGTTCATCATCAGGTTGAGACAAATAGTACACCACCTCATCCATTACTATATATCTCTTCTGTTCTGCTTTGGTAGCCCTACCATTTCGTAATCTAATCTTCAGGTCTAAGATGTTTTTGTCTGATTCTTGCTCCCTGATTATGTCTATTCCTTTCAATGTGGGCCGTTCGGGTGCCTCTGATGAATTTCCGACATTTTTATGGGCTGCTAATTCTTCGGCTCCATTAGGTTGGAGTTTATAACACTAACCAAGTAATTTCTATCATCTATATCTACTGGAGAAGCAATATGGTCTTCGTTCACATCAACAGCGCGTGATAAGAGATCCGCGCAAACATTATCCTTACCCTTAAGATACTGTATGCTGCAATTGTAGCCAGACATGCTCAGAGCCCAAGTCTGTATCTTCTTATTTTGTATGGGCGAGTTAAGTAAGTGCTCCAGGGGCCTATATCAGTGTATATTGTGAATGTTGCGCCATGCAGGTAGTGATTCAGTTTTTGAAGAGCATAGTGTATGGCATAAGCCTCTTTCTCTATAGTTGACCACCTCGTTTGTGTGTCACTTAATTTATGGGACAATAAATAAATTGGTTTTTCTACATCCTTCCTATTTTCCTTATCGTACACCACCTGGGATAGGCATGCGCCAATCGATTGATCGGATGCGTCAGTATATAACCTATACGCCTTATTTGGGTTGGGATAGGCTAGTGTTATCATCTCCGCGAGCTTCGTTTTTAGTGTATCGAAAGCGGTTTGGCAAGCATCGTCCCATTGGAATCGTGCATATTTCCTTGTCAAATTGACCAGCGGTTCGGCTATATCAGAGAAATTTCTAATAAAGCGGCGATAGTATGAGGTCATCCCAATAAAAGCTCTTACTTGCCTAACAGTGGTTGGAGTAGAAACTGACTTTATAGCCTTGACTTTATTGAGGTCTGGTTGTATTCCCTCTTCACTTATCTTGAACCCCAGGTATTGGGTCTCTTTCTTAAAGAACTCACACTTAGCTGGCTTCAGTTTAAGGTTGTGCTTACGTAGACTACTCAAGACTGTGTCTATATGTCTTAAATGATCTTCCACCGTATTTGAAAATATCAGAATATCATCTAAATATGCCAGAGCAAAATCTTCCTGTCCCTGTAAAACAACTGACATTAATTCCTGGAAGATGCCGGGTGCGTTTGCAAGTCCAAATGGCATAACATTAAAATGAAACAGACCCTTGTGGCAGGTGAATGCACTTTTTTCTTTGTCATCATCATGAAGCTTAACTTGCCAGTACCCTGATTTTAAATCAAGCTTCGAAAAGTACCTTGCCGAACCAAGTGATGCCAGTATATCATCGATGACAGGAAGAGGTCGAGCATATTTCTTTGTAATCTTATTAAGTGCTCTAAAGTTTACACAAAATCTCTTACCACCGTCTTTCTTCTCTACTAAAACTACTGGGAAACCCCACGGGCTATTGGATCTCTCAATTACACCTGCCTGCATCATTTCGTCGATTGCTGAATCCATTGTCTTTCTTTGTTTGAGGGGTGTGCGATATGGGCGTTTTCTTATGGGCTCATGCGTTCCAGTATCGATACGCATCTCCACAGTATCGGTTCTGCCCAGGTTCTTGTCGTCACTAACGAACATGTCCCTATTTCTTTTTAGCAATTTGTTAATTTCAGGCTTGAATTCCTCCGGTACATGTACCTGTTCCAAATCTACATCAGGACTTTTATTATTTTGTTTATCGGGTATAGTAATTTCAGTAATATTACCTGCCCTTTCCCATTTAGCCAGCGGACACCCCCGTCTCAAAGTGATTGTCTGGTTAGTGTTATTCATTATCAGCAACTGAAACTTACGAGACTTTGGCATTTTTACAACTGCGTTGGCTACTGATATACCACATAAGTTGCTAACATATCCACTACTCAGCTGTTCGGTTTCATATTCTTTGCCACTTCCATTTCTCAGCCTGGTTAATCCCAGACAAGCATGCAGGTGTTGAGGTCTTAATGTTACTTTTTGAGCTAACCTAACAACAGAGGAAATATGAACATCCTCCTCTAATGCCACGTATTCTTCACCAATCTTCAATGCCCCCAAATCGAAATACATTCTCACCCAGTTCTGCATCAGCCAATCTCGGCCAAGTATAACGTTTCTATTGAGATTTTTCACGACTAAAAAATCATGGGGTATGGACTTACTTCCTATCTGGACCTGTAGACGACAAAGGCCTTCAACGTATAACGGGGATCCATTCGCAGTTCGAAGTTTAATGTCCCTCTTTTGCAGTTCAAGTCCCAGTCGCAATTTTTTAAATACCCTACAGCTTATAACCGATACCTCTGCTCCCGTATCTACCAATGCCCTATAAGGTCTACGTTCTATTCTAATAAAGATGGAATTTGGCGCGCCCATATTACCAACTATGTGCGTTGGTACCGCCTTGTTCCGTTCGTTGGGTGTCGCACGAACGGACCTCTGCCGTTTCCCGGGGCGCGTCTACAAAATTTCGCTATGTGGCCTTCTTTCCCACAATTCCAACACCTAACAACGCTCCCGTTCATCTCCCGCTCACGAGTCCCAACTTTTCTATTGTTCTTATTCCTATTATTATTATTATTATTACTAGTATTAGATTCAGCGGGGCTTACGGCTTCTATCGGTACCCGTCTCCGAGAGTGACAAATTTCCATAGGCTCCTCTTCGTATTCAGAGTTTGCATCGAGTCGAATTTTCCATCTCAACTCAGATAACGCTTTCTTATAGGCAGCCTCTAGTGTTTGTGGCTCATCCTTCATAACTGCCATCTTTATTTCCCGATCCCTTAGACCTTTTATGAAAAATCCTAGAACTTGTTTTGTCACAACTTCATTCCTCCCGTCAACCCCAACATATGCGCTCTCCGCTAGGCGTACTACTCTCTGCATGTAGTCCTGCACCCCCTCCGTTCTACCCTGCTTAATGTTCACTAATTCGACTAACCGTGCGTCGGGGTCTAAAACCAATCCGTAATATTCCTTTAAAGAAGATTTTAACTCCTTCCATGTGAGTTGTGGGTTACTAGAGATTAGTCTATATACATAGTGTCCAACAGCTCCCCTTGTTGTGAGAAGAGCTGCCTGACACTTGTCTTCTTCTGCCACGCGCACAACTCTAAAATACCTCTCCATATCCTCCAACCAAGCACTATAACCACCATCTTCTTTGCATGCTAATGGCTGTATATTTTTTAAAAAAGATTCTCCCCTTAAAGTGTTCGACACCGAACAAGCCACATTTCTCAATTCTAGGGTCAGACCTTGAACAAAATCGGCAAAAGTATGCTGTTCCATTTTTTTTTTTTTTTTAATTAGACTTATGAACAAGAGCAGAACACACACAAGATCGAATCAAAAGTCACCTACCTTTCGTTGATGTCGTCCGGTTGCTTTCTATTTTCGTCTTCTATCTGGTAGTTTTAATTCCGTTGAATTTCAATTGTCGCCGTGGTAACCAAGCTCGTATCTATCTGTTTTGTTGTTGTTGTTGTTGTCTTAAAACAGCAAGTCACTGGGCACCAATTTGCATATGTTATATATCGCCGTACGACGACAAAACAACAAACACGCATATATAAAAATATAAGGTTATATTTTTATTACTGACGACGAACCATGTGGAATAGAGAACGGAAGGGTGAGAGGCACATAGAATGGGTTGACAGGAGTGTATCCTTGCCGTGGTGTTTCTCTGCTTCCACTGGCCGTTCTCTGCTGGCGAATCCGTGTGTCGAGGTCTTTTTATAGTCTCTAGAACCGGGACTTTCCTTCCGGTTTTGCCTCGCCCACGCAACGCCCACGTAATTCTAAGAGACACCTGATCTGTTTGCCTCTGTAGCCATTTCCGCCGCTGTCGGAAATAAGGTCAAATGACATCCGCTCCAGCCTCGACAGGATGTATTTCACAAACACCTGTCTTGTCGCTTCGCCGCCCCCTTCACCGACGGGAAACACCATCGCTTGCATCACTTCCTCGGGTGGGGCCAGATTGTTATATTACAAAATGATCACAGAGGGGGGAAAAATAAATAAATAAATAAAATAAAATACAAGAAGTATATGCACATAAACACACACACATGACACACACACACACACACACACACACACACACACACACACACACACACACACACACACACACACAAGAATGGATACAGATTGGCAAACAAAAAATGTAGTAATAAACATGCCAATTAAAGCAACACCAGGTCATAAAACAAGGCCCTCTACCACTTTGGCAAAAGTCAAACTATCAACACATACTTAGATAAACCACATATTAAAGTGGACTGATATCATCAGACTGTAAAAAGGCCCCAACTATCAATCACACACACACACACATATATATGTATGTATATGACCATTCATTGAAAGGCACGGAACTCAAAAACAAGCTCACCTACCATTCTGAAGATGAGATTTTGATATCTTGAAATATTAATGTATAATAAATAGGTAATACCTAACAACTTCTTTACCTTCCTTTATTTTACTAAACACATTGTGATAGCCTTCAAGACCTAACCGTACATCTATTTAATTGTTAAAAAATTTAAATATCAATTTAATTATTTTAAAATCTATTTAATTATTATTCTAATAAAATAAATTATTAGATATAAGCAAGTTAATAGACATTTTATTTTTATTTTTTAAGAAAATTTTTTTTTACCATATTCTAAGGTGAACATTTTGCAATGTTTACATATGACATTTATTTCATTACATTTATTTAATAGATTTTTATTCTTAAGAAATTTAATAATATGTAGATTTTCATATAGACAAAAAAGGGCATGAGTTGTTTAAAGAACTTACATATTCTAGCTTTTTTAAATTTTTCATTTTAATGTGAGTGTTTTATTTGTTTCCTTTAGATACCAATAATATTTTGATAGGGACGTTCTATTTCTGTACTTATTATTATTAAATGAAGATGTGTGTTGATAAAATTGTTTTTTCAGAGAGTTTTTAGTGCTACCAACATAAATCGTTACATTACTAGGGTTTTCCACAGAAGAAATTTTACATTGAAAGACAATGAATTCTGAAAGGCACCTGTTTTCCAAAGGACAATCTATAGGGTTTCTACAATTACATTTATTATTGTCCAAATTGTTAATCTCAGTTATTGGATTATTCTTATTTTCAATTAGGTTTAAATTTTTATTTAAAATATTATTATATGATTTTTATAATTTTTTCCAGATTATTCATACAACTGTTATTTAATTTAAGAGTATTTTTATTGAAAATCTTACTTAATGGATCATTATTTGGAAAGTGTTTCTTAATCAAAGAGAGGAATTTTTTTCCCAATTTACTGCTAATCATTTTGTTGAAAGGGGTTGTATACCAAATAATATTTCTATTCCTATTTTTTCTTTGCGTGTTAATTTTCTCTTTTACATATTTAATATTTGAGCTTTTAGATCCACTACTTTTTAAGGCAGTATTATAAAAATTACTATACTTATTAAACATGTCTTCATTTGCTGAATTTCTTCTAATTCTATTTTCTATGGTTGAGGGTACATGTTTAATAACAGATGGAAAATGGTTATATTTTGGGTGGATATTTAAAAGATTTGTATTTGGTTTTTTATGTGGTTGGTATATATACTTTCCTGAATCTAAAGTTACATCGAAGAAATCTACTTTTTTATATTTGTATTAATTTCAAATTACTTTCAAATTATGGTTTTTAAATTCTCTGTAGATTATCTTTCTAATTTTATCTGTTTTAAAATTTGTGGCATTCCTCACTATCATAAGGCCATCATCCCTGTATAATCCAATATCTTCAGTATTTATATCCTTATAGGCTGTAAGATTATATAGTACAAATAAGCCAACCAGATTTGAAAACTCAGCAGAGTCTAAAGACCCCATAGTTACATCAAAGATAGATTTTCCAAAATACACACACACACACACACACACACACACACACATGTATATATATATATATATATATATATATATATATATATATATATATATATATAAAAGATTTTACAATATTACAATGGGTAATACATATTTCACCATATCCTGGTGTTATTATCGCTGCTCATCAGGAAAATCTATGACAAAGTGGAGAAACATTTTTATTTTAGAATCTATGACAGTGGAAAAACATTTTTATGTTGCATGTAGCAGAAAAATCAAAGAAAAAAACAAACTACTTTCTTTCATAAAAAAAACAGTTATATAGTTCTAATATATATATTTAGGTTTTCATTTTTTTTTGCAGGGAATGGTTGATGCAGCCCAATACATATATAAGAAGTTAAAAGAAGAAAACATTTTAGTAAAAGCATTTAGTAGTGTACTGGTAGGTACATTTTACAGTTTTGTATCATTTTCTTTCCACATATAAACAATTGCATGTGTTTTTTGTAATTAATGGTTAAACGTAATTATGACACAGGAAATGTTTTTCCTGATTTTTTAGAAAAACTGTTATTTTGTAATAAAAAGTTGGCAAGTTCTGGAGGTGGCAACATTTAGATGAATTAGTAATGCAGATGACACATTGTTGATGGCAGACACAAAAAGAAAACTACAAAAACTGCTACAGAAGGTATTGAAGGAAAGAGAGAAGAAAGGACTAAGCATCAACTGCAAGATGACAGAATGATAGGTGTTAGCAAAAAGATGAGCCGAAAATACAAATTGCAAATTGTAGATACCAAAATGAAACAAGTACAAAGATTTAAATATATGAGTGTGACACTGAAATCCAAAGATAGCCAAAAATGCATTCCAACAATTAAGCAGAGTATTAAGAAACATAGGATGTGTGTTGTGCTATAATGGATATCAGCTCAGAATGAGAAATCGGAAAGTTTGAATTTCAGTCTAATTTGTTTCATTCACTTACACACAAATACCCTTGGGAAAGGTATTAATCCATCTCTTCTCCTTCCAGCTATGGATTGAATAGCAGAACAGATTGGGTTCTATAGCCTTGGTTGGCAACCAGTCTACTACAAAATGTAATGGCAGCTTACTACAGGAAAATATTTTGCCTAGTCAGTCATGTCTTGAAAGAGACATGATTGCTCAAATGTGTATCATGTATGACACTTAAGTGACTGACTGATTGAGAAACAGAAAAATTTTGTTAGAAGTAAAGAAAAGAATGCTAGACTGTTACATGATATCAGTTCTCCTATATGGCAGTGAATGCTGGATAATTTCCTCAAATATGAAGAAGAGAATTGAAGCAACAAAAATATAGTTCTACAGAAAGATGCTGAGGATACTATGGACTGAACATGTGAGCAATGAAGAAGTTTTAGAGAAAATGGCAGCAAAAAGGAAACTTATAATAATATCAGGAAGAGAGAGTTGAAATGTCTCAGGCACATAATGAAGAAAAACATTTTTGAAAATTTGATACTCTTGGGACAGATTGAAGGCAAGAGGGATAGAGGAAAATAATCCATAATTTATTTTGGGAGCTTGAGTAAATTGAGTGTCAATAAAGTATTGAAGAAACAACAAAAAGATAAAATTTATTAAGAGCTACGAAAGACATGAAATTGTGGAGAGCCATGAGTGGCAACATCCTGAAGAGACATGGCACATAAAGAAGTATGTTGAAGTAATGTGTTGTAGAAGGGTGGCAAATTTTACGATTGCCCTGGGTGGCAAAATCTCTAGCTATGCTACTGGGGGCAAATCAAGTACACAATTCACAAATAAATCTAGTAAAAACTTGTCTCAACAATAGTTCTTATCAGTATAAGAATTTTAAATTTGTGTTGTAAAAAGTTTGAATACTAAAGTTGAATCATGATTGACTGACATTGAGGCTTCTGATTTAGTAGCACCTGGGGATGAAGGTGTTTAAGCTTTAAAAGAAAAAGAATAATGAAAATTGCTTTTTATTCATTTTTATTCAAAAGGATGTGCGTTGTGGTGCAGTGGATATCGGCTCGGAACGAGAAATCAGGGAGCCGAGTTTGAATTCCAGTTGAATTCATTGCATTCACTTACGCGCAAATACCCTTGGGAAAGGTATTAGTCTGTCTCTTCCTTCCAGTTATGAGTTAAATAACAGGAGAGATTGGGTTCTATAGCCTTGGCTGGCAACCAGTCTACTGCAGAAAGCAATGGCAACCTATTGCGGGATAATCTTCTGCCCAGTCAGTAATCTCTCTTTGGAGACATGATCGCCCAAGTGTGTTTCACGTATGGCACTTAACTGACTGACTGATTCAAATGGCTTCATATAGTGTTAATATATTCTGAGTCTTTCCTCGAGTTTCATGACATGAATCATGTAAGTTTTTTTATTCATTACTGTCTGCAAGTTTTGCGTTACATATTGTCTGCATTGAGCTTTTCAATTCAAGTTTAAGGCACAGTGATGTAGTAAAACATGCCTTTCAAAAGCTAAGCAAAGTATTAAGAAACAGGAACAAAATAAAATATTCGTGTTTGCCTTGATAAAGTTCCTTAGAGGATGAAACATGTTGCCTAAGATAAGTTTTCATTTTGTGTTTATTCATATTGTCCTTTTACAGATATACTCTACCTGAAATTTTTATGTATCAAAAAATGTATACAGTATTTTCAATGAGTATTATAATATGGATATACAAAACACTGACAAAAAACACAAGCTGCTTTACTCAAATAAATTTTACTGCAAAACTGAAGATTCATGTATAACATTGCTTAGTTTTGGTGGGTGGTAAATTTTGTGAATGCTTCAAAGCCAAAATCAGCAAATAAAGTTTATGCAAATACAGAAAACTAACACGATTGAAATGCATTTGCAAAAATTTAATTTTATACAATAAAAATGAGATGTTTTATTACATTAATTTGTAATTGATTTTTTTTTGTTTTAATCATATCACCCCGAGCAAGGAGATAACGCCACTGATGTGCAGGGGGCTACGTAAGAGTAAAAAGATTGGAAAAGAGAAAGCCGGAAACCACATCCTAAACAGGGAACAAGGGATGAGCCTCTTAACCTGTTCAATAGATGTGGGTGGAGTGTGAACCGGGCGATAGTTTAGTCTATCTACTCCAATTCGAAAGAAAAAGAATAACGAAAAGAGTGAAAAGATTGGAAAAGAGAAAACCGGAAACCACATCCTAAACAGGAAACAAGGGATGAGCCTCTTCACCTGTTTAATATTTTCAGTGTCTTCATCTTGATTGTTAATATCACAATCTTTTGGCCACTCATGGCTTTTTGCAGAACTTTTATTAAATTCTAGCCAAACACTTTATTCAATCTACAAGGGTAGATTGATCTTATTCAGCTGTTCATGCTAGAGGACAAATAATACTATTAGTTAATTCATCTTTGAGATATCACTTATCCCTTCCTATGGGACACATGGCCAAGTGGATAAGTGTTATGTTGAAAATTTTCCCAGTTGTGTGTGTGTTTGTGCTCAGTAGTATGAGTGGAGTGAACAAAAATCCCAAAAGCTTGAAAATAACTGTTTAACAGCTTTTATTTCTAGTTGAAAGAGAGCACAGAATAGTAATATATTGCAAGAAAAAAGTACTTGTGTCGTTTTCTGTTGAAAGAGATTTCTCCACTAGTTCCCAAAGAGAGGAATGAGAAATGTGAGTGTGAATCCATTCATTCGAGTTACATTGCCTCATCTGTTGTAGCAGAGGTTGTGTGTGGTTTTCTTTTGGTCAGTCAGTTAAGTGCCATACGTGATACACGCTTGGGCGATCATGTCTCGAAAGAGACATGACTGACTGGGCAGAAGATTATCCCGCAGTAGGTTGCCATTGCTTTCTGCAGTAGACTGGTTGCCAGCCAAGGCTATAGAACCCAATCTGTCCTGTTATTTAACCCATAACTGGTAGGAAGAGATGGATTAATACCTTTCCCAAGGGTATTTGCACGTAAGTGAATGCAATGAATTCAACTGGAATTCAAACTCGGCTCCCCAATTTCTCGTTCCGAGCCGATATCCACTGAACCACAAGTGTCTCAAAGGGAGGTTTCTCTGCCAGTTCTCACAGGAGGAATGAGAAATATTTGTCAAGCTACCAGGATGGATACCACGTCTATTGAACAGGTGTAGAGGCTCATCCCTTGTTCCCTGTTTAGGATGTGGTTTCCGGTTTTCTCTTTTCCAATCTTTTCACTTTTCTTCTTTTTTTTTTTTTTCAATTGGAGTAGATAGACTAAACTATTGCCCGGTTTACACTCCACCCATGTCTATTGAACAGGTGTAGAGGCTCATCCCTTGTTCCCTGTTTAGGATGTGGTTTCCGGTTTTCTCTTTTCCAATCTTTTCACTTTTCTTCTTTTTTTTTTTTCAATTGGAGTAGATAGACTAAACTATTGCTCGGTTTACACTCCACCCACGTCTATTGAACAGGTGTAGAGGCTCATCCCTTGTTCCCTGTTTAGGATGTGGTTTCCGGTTTTCTCTTTTCAATCTTTTCACTTTTCTTCTTTTCTTTTTTTTTCAATTGGAGTAGATAGACTAAACTTGTACCGGTTTACACTCCACCCATGTCTATTGAACAGGTGTAGAGCTCATCCCTTGTTCCCTGTTTAGAGTGTGGTTTCCGGTTTCTCTTTTCCAATCTTTTCACTTTTCTTCTTTTTTTTTTTCAATTGGAGTAGATAGACTAAACTATTGCCCGGTTTACACTCCCACTGTCTATTGAACAGGTGTAGAGCTCATCCCTTGCTCCTGTTTAGGATGTGGTTTTCCGGTTTCTCTTTTCCAATCTTTTCACTTTTCTTCTTTTTTTTTTTTCAATTGGAGTAGATAGACTAAACTATTGCCCGGTTTACACTCCACCCATGTCATGAACAGGTTAAGAGGCTCATCCCTTATTTCCCTGTTTAGGATGTGGTTTCCGGTTTTCTCTTTTCCAATCTTTCTTTTCTTCTTTTTCTTTTTCAATTGGAGTAGATAGACTAAACTATGTAGAACTTTTACACTCCACCCATGTCTATTGAACAGGTGTAGAGGCTCATCCCTTGTTCCCTGTTTAGGATGTGGTTTCCAGTTTTCTCTTTTCCAATCTTTTCACTTTTCTTCTTTTTTTTTTTCAATTGGAGTAGATAGACTAAACTATTGCCTGGTTTACACTCCACCCATGTCTATTAGACAGGTGTAGAGCTCATCCCTTGTTCCCTGTTTAGGATGTGGTTTCCGGTTTTCTCTTTTCCAATCTTTTCACTTTTCTTCTTTTTTTTTTCAATTGGAGTAGATAGACCCAAACTATTGCCGGTTTACACTCCACCCATGTCTATTGAACAGGTGTAGGCTCCATCCCTTGTTCCCTGTTTAGGATGTGGTTTCTGGTTTTTCTCTTTTCCAATCTTTTCACTTTTCTTCTTTTTTTTCAGACTGGAGTAGATAGACTAAACTATTGCCGGTTTACACTCCACCCATGTCTATTAACAGAGTGTGAAGACTCTGTCCTTGTTCCCTGTTTAAGGATGTGGTTTTCCGGTTTTCTTTCAATCTTTTCACTTTTCTTCTTTTTTTTTTTTCAATTGGAGTAGATAGACTAAACTATTGCTCGGTTTTTACCTCCACCCATGTCTATTGAACAGTGCAGAGGCTCATCCCATGTTCCCTGTTTAGGATGTGGTTTCCGGTTTTCTCCAATCTTTTCACTTTTCTTCTTTTTTTCAATTGGAGTAGATAGACTAAACTATTGCTCGGTTTACACTCCACCCATGTCCTATTGAACAGGTTAAGAGGCACATCCTTGTTCCCTGTTTTAGGATGTGGTTTCCGGTTTTTCTCTTTTCCAATCTTTTTCACTTTTCCTTTTTTTTTTCAATTGGAGTAGATAGACTGATATTGCTCGATTTCACTCCACCCATGTCTATTGAACAGGTGTAGAGGCTCATCCCTTGTTCCCTGTTTAGGATGTGGTTTTCGGTTTTCTCTTTTTCAATCTTTTCACTTTTCTTCTTTTATTTTTTTCCAATTGGAGTAGATAGGCCAAACTGTGCCCGGTTTACACTCCACCCATGTCTATTGAACAGGTGTAGAGGCTCATCCCTTGTTCCCTGTTTGGGATGTGGTTTCCGGTTTTCTCTTTTCCAATCTTTTCACTTTTCTTCTTTTTTTTTTTTTCAATTGGAGTAGATAGACTAAACTATTGCCCGGTTTACACTCCACCCATGTCGATTGAACAGGTGTAGAGGCTCATCCCTTGTTCCCTGTTTGAAGGATGTGGTTTCCGGTTTTCTCTTTTCCAATCTTTTCACTTTTCTTCTTTTTTTTTTTTCAATTGGAGTAGATAGACTAAACTATTGCCTGGTTTACCTCCACCCATGTCTATTGAACAGGTGTAGAGGCTCATCCCTTGTTCCCTGTTTGGGATGTGGTTTCCGGTTTTCTCTTTTCCAATCTTTTCACTTTTCTTCTTTTTCTTTTTCAATTGGAGTAGATAGACTAAACTATCGCCCGTTTTACACTCCATGTCTATTAGACAGGTGTAGAGGCTCATCCCTTGTTCCCTGTTTGGGATGTGGTTTCCAGTTTTCTCTTTTCCAATCTTTTCACTTTCTTCTTTTTTTTTTCAATTGGAGTAGATAGACTAAACTATTGCCTGGTTTACACTCCCACCCCATGTCTATTGAACAGGTGTAGAGGCTCATCCTTGTTCCTGTTTAGGATGTGGTTTCCGGTTTTCTCTTTTCCAATCTTTTCACTTTTCTTCTTTTTTTTTTTTCAATTGGAGTAGATAGACTAAACTATTGCCCAGTTCCCCTGTACGGGTGTGAGGCTCATCCCTTGTTCCCTGTTTAGGATGTGGTTTTCTGGTTTTCTCTTTTCCAATCTTGTTCTTTTCTTCTTTTTTTTTTTCAATTGGAGTAAGAATGGAATAAACTATTGCCCGGTTTACACTCCACCCATGTCTATTGAACAGGTGTAGAGCTCATCCCTTGTTCCCTGTTTAGGATGTGATTTCTGGTTTTCTCTTTTTCCAATCTTTTCACTTTCTTCTTTTTTTCAATTGGAGTGGTAGATAGACTAAACTATTGCTCGGTTTACACTCCACCCATGTCTATTGAACAGGTGTAGAGGCTCATCCCACATTCCTGTTTAGGATGTGGATTTCCGGTTTTCTCTTTTCCAATCTTTTCACTTTTCTTCTTTTTTTTTTTTTTCAATTGGAGTAGATAGACTAAACTATTGCTCGGTTTTTACACTCCACCCATGTCTATTGAACAGGTTAAGAGGCACATCCTTGTTCCCTGTTTAGGATGTGGTTTCCGGTTTTCTCTTTTCCAATCTTTTCACTTTTCCTTTTTTTTTTTCAATTGGAGTAGATAGACTAAACTATTGCTCGGTTTACACTCCACCCATGTCTATTGAACAGGTGTAGAGGCTCATCCCTTGTTCCCTGTTTTGGAATCATGGTTTCCGGTTTCTCTTTTCCAATCTTTTCACTTTTCTTCTTTTATTTTTTTCAATTGGAGTAGATAGACTAAACTGTTGCCGGTTTACACTCCACCCATGTCTATTGAACAGGTGTGAGGCTCATCCCTTGTTCCCTGTTTAGGATGTGGTTTCCGGTTTTCTCTTTTTCAATCTTTTCACTTTTCTTCTTTTTTTCAATTGGAGTAGATAGACTAAACTATTGCCCGGTTTACACTCTCCACCCATGTCGATTGAACAGGTGTGAGGCTCATCCCTTGTTCCCTGTTTAGGATGTGGTTTCCGGTTTTTCTTTTCCAATCTTTTCACTTTTCTTCTTTTTTTTTTTTTTCAATTGGAGTAGATAGACTAAACTATTGCCTGGTTTACACTCCACCCATGTCTATTGAACAGGTGTAGAGGCTCATCCCTTGTTCCCTGTTTAGGATGTGGTTTCCGGTTTTCTCTTTTCCAATCTTTTCACTTTTCTTCTTTTTTTTTTTTCAATTGGAGTAGATAGACTAAACTATTGCCGGTTTACACTCCACCCATGTCTATTGAACAGGTGTAGAGGCTCATCCCTTGTTCCCTGTTTAGGATGTGGTTTCCGGTTTTCTCTTTTCCAATCTTTTCACTTTTCTTCTTTTTTTTTTTTTCAATTGGAGTAGATAGACTAAACTATTTGCTCGGTTCCTCACCATGTCTATTGAACAGGTGCTTAGAGCTCATCCTTGTTCCTGTTTAGGATGTGGTTTCCGGTTTTCTCTTTCCAATCTTTTTACTTTTCTTCTTTTTTTTTTTCAATTGGAGTAGATAGACTAAACTATTTGTCAGTTCACACTCCACCCATGTCTATTGAACAGGTGTAGAGAGCTCTCATCCCTTGTTCCCTGTTTAGGATGTGGTTTCCGGCTTTCTCTCTTCTAATCTTTTCACTCTTACGTAGCCCCTGGCACATCAGTAGCCTTACTGCCTTGCTCGGGGTGATATGATTAAAGAAAAAATGGTAGAAGAGTAGTGTATCTCTTCAAGCTAGGCTTCAAAGTAGAGACTACTGAAAATGAAAAGTGAGAAAGTGTGTGAATATAGCTCAGTTAAGGCTTTTATGATTTCTGGGACTTCCACTTGTACTCTGCTGATTATTTACATTGCTGCTGCTACTGAACTGAGCAAAGTAAGGAAGCCCCCACATGCCACAATAGCCAACAAGTAAGATAATTTCTATAGTTGGTCAAGTGAATTAAGTTACCTGGTGGTTGTAAATTCAATATCTGGGTTGGGTAGTGCAAGAAAGGAAGGGACAAATGGCATCAAAGGGGTAAATTAACTGATACCTTCCAGCATGGACAGTTTGGTTAAACAAACCTCTGAAGAAGGCCAGGAGCTATAATAACCGAAACTGAAACAGCCCTGGACAAAAAATTCAGTGTTTGACAGCGATTATATCACATCTAAAAAATTCAGATAAAAAAATAGTTTGAGTAACTTATTTAAAAAAATTCAGTACTGTATATTCATTGACAAATAACGATACTATTTATCACACAAACTTCTTTTGCTTCTTTGTACAAATCATTATGCTTCTTTTTTATATTCAAAGTGTTTGTGCATCATTAATCTACTAAACACTTTTTTAAGCATAAAGACAATTTATTCATAGAAAACATTACATAAAATGACTTTATAAAAAAAAATGGTGACTTTATCTTTTATTTATTTTTCTAGGAACAAGGAACATCAGAATATAAGTTAGTTCTAGTGGGTCATTCTCTTGGTGCAGGAACTGCTGCTATCCTAGCCATTCTCATGAAAAGAGAATATCCAACCCTGCACTGTTATGCATACTCCCCACCTGGTGGCCTTATCAGGTAAGTTTAAGTATCACACATGGTAAATGAAACTGAGTTTTGTGTGTAAGTCTATTAACAATGAATGATAGGATAATTTATAAAACTATTAAGTTCTGTTAAATAGATCTGTTGCAGGATATTAGTATGCTTGAATAGAAATAAATCCCCATTATGTTGCAGGTATTACCGCTTTAGTTCCGATGTGTATAGACATTTTATATTAAATATTTATGGGTTCCTGGGAGATTTATCCTGAAAACAATATTGACAGAGTTTGGGTAAAAATAAGAAACACAAAACAATGAATATAAAACAAGTGACAAAACATGTAATTAACAAAAGAAATTACATGTGTACAAAATTGTAATGAAAGGAAAAACATTAAAATTAAGTGTGTGTGTGTGTGTGAGAGAGAGAGAGAGTGGTGGGGAGAGAGAGAGAAACAAGAATCTGGGAGAATTAAAAATCAACAGTGGAGCAAATTCTCAGAACACTCTCATCTACCCAACCCTCATTCTCGATATCCTTACCTGCCTTACCACCCTCTGACATTTCCTATATCTAATCATCCTTTCTCCACTCTACGTAGCCCCCTGCGCAGTAGTGGCAGTGACATGCCTTGCTCGGGGTGAAACGCTTATATAAAAAAAAAAAAATGAAAAAAATAGTGAACATGCTTAGTTGACCACAATTTTTTATCAACTACATCTGCAAACACGAGTTAAAATGAATTAAAGGGGAAGAGACAAAATATTGCCTTTTAATAGACTTAAAGAGTGCCCCCTAGTGAGTGCCTTTTGTGGAGCCAAGTGGGTTAACTTACAGACCAGTCAATATTCAGTTTCTTTTTAAAAATTTCATATGGTTTAGGGGTGAATTTAAAAGTGAATTGAATGGTTCAATTTATTATGTAAATTGCAGATTTTCAGTATAAATTTGAAAACTACTGAAAAATTAGTTTAAACAAATATAAATTTTCTCTATAATGTTTTAGTGATCTCACACAAAAGTAATAAAGTTGCTTTAAATCTTAAATCATATTGTATAGAAAAAAATTTGCTTTTATTCTTAAAGATTTTCAATGTTGATTTTCAAAATTTTTTTATGATTTTTTTGCTAATGAAAAGACTTAATTAAATCAAATTATTTTAGAAATTACTTTTGGAATTGTAATGCAGATTTCTTTATGAAATATGGAACAAAATACATGTTTCATGTTTTAAATCTGTATTTTGTACTATCATATAATTATTTAACATTTACTTTTTGCTATTTTAAAAATATTTTTTCACACTTACTAACATTCAGTTAGGTCTTTTTTTTTCTATGACCATAATATGTTAATACCCACCATCTCATTTTTTTTATTTTAGGTTGGAACCTAATAATTAATAGTGAATTTTTTATGAACCTATAATTAATAACATATTTTTTATAAACTTGATATTGAATTTTTTGAAATATGATTAATGTTGAATTTTTCTAGAAACTTATAAATAATACTACATTTTTATAGAAACCCATAATTAATACCTGATTTTAATTTTAGATTTTATTATTAATATAAAATTTTATTGTGGGTATTAATGTGTTATAAAGACAGTTAGTTCATTAAGTGAAATGTATTTATAATATGAAACCTGTTAAAATAGCTTCTATTAATTACAGGATTTGAAAATATTTTTATTATATCTAGTATGTTCTAATTTAATTATTGCTGAATTTTAATAGAAAATACACAGAATTTTAACAAATAATTTAATCTTATTTCTCATTCAAGTGAGGAATGTGCTGAAGCAACAAAATCCTATATAACGTCTGTTATTGTCGGAAAAGATATTGTTCCCAGGTAAGACATATTCTTTATAATTCTCATTTAGTTCATTAGAAACTATATACAACATCTTGTTTAATTTCAAAAAATTAAAAAAAAAAAATTAATAAGTCTCTCACAAGCCAAATACTGTAGTTTGTGATGAAATATGCATGATCTCATAAAAACCTGTAAAGAATTCTTACTTGCTTAATGTTATGATAAATGAACAAACAAAATTGACTAAAATAACTAATATGATGGGTAGGCAAAACATTCTTCTGAATCGGTCTCAACATTAGTTTGTAATTTACAAATTCAGTTGTCAGTGTGATACTGACTATATAGGCAGAAGAGTTTTGGAGGCACAGATCAAAAAACACCTTCCAACCAATATTCATAAGGGAAAGTGGACAATTTACTCCTACCTTGCTTTATATTAGCAACTAGGTCCCACCCTTTTACAGTGAAACAGATAAGATGAACTGTAATTTCTACTCCAACAGCTTCTTTTCTCGCGCTTCCCACCTGTGGAATTCCCTTCCACATGCCTGCTTTCCCGACAGCTACAATCTCCAGGAGTTTAAATGTAAGGTCAATAGACACCTCCTATCACACTAACTTGCATCTATTCTCCCAACTCTCACCATCTACCCAACCCTCATTCTCGGTATCCTTACCCATCTATCACCCTCCTTCTGACATTTCCAATATCTAACCATCCTTTCTCATTACTTCCCCCCTATGTAACCCCCTGCACAATGGCAGTGGAATGCCTTGCTCAGGATGAAACAATTATAAAAAAAATAAAATATTATGAAGTAAATATAGTGTTAATTCCACTAAGAAGTTTCTTAAGTTATTGTACTCGTATCTATCTATCTATCTATGTAGGTTGATAGATGCACACTTAAAAAAACACACACACAAAAATTTCAGTTTGACCATTTATATGACATCACCTAAAGTGACTTGAAATAGATTCTATCAAACATGAGAACACCACAATTAAAACCAGTTGTGTAAAGAATCATCTTTAAAAATAAATGGAGAAACATTTGAAAGTACTCAGGGGGGAGGGAGAAATAATATAAATTCAAAGTTAATCTGAATTTTGGCAAATTTACTGATAAAACAACTTATTTAAAAATTTGAAAGATTTAATCAAAGAACTGATAGACAGAACTTGTCCATATTATTTTTTTTTAATTATTGTCTAACTTATTTTCCTTGGAAAATAAATTTTATCTTTTATTTTAACTACAAATTAGTTGACATCCAACAAGCTAATCTTACAGACCAGTTCACTAATAGAAAATTTTTGATCATTGTGCTAGACTTAAGCTTCCTCAATAGCCACTGGAGATTAGTTGTATGAAAACAGCAGAAATAAAGTGAATAAAATTGTGAATAAACAAATTTTTGTAATTAGGAATTCAATCATTTAAACTAATAGTCATGTGACAGTTTTAAGCAGTGCACTTTTATTGGTTTCTTTAAAACAAACTTGTTTCAACAGCAGCTTCTTCAGTTGTACAGATACACAATTTCATATTAACTTTAATTTAGTACCACAGGACAACATGCAACCTGTAGTCCTATATATCATGAACCAGTTAAAACTTTCCATTCACTAGATTGATTATGTATGTACAAACAAGAATCTAAAATAAAAAAAAACATTAGCATTGTTGGCCTCATTTTTCACTAGGAATGCTGTATTGACCAGCTGTTGTTATTCTGCATTTTGTTTTGATATCTACTCCTGTGATGCTGAATTAATAGCTTTATTACCAGGCCAGTTATTAAAAAACTATTTCCTTTAAATATTTTTTGTAAATTTAACATCCTCTTCCCTCCATAGCATTATCTCATTGATTAGAGACCCCTACCTTACTAACTCTAATCCTTAAACACTTTTCTCGATGAAAGGCGGAGACAAAAACAATTTTTATTTTTTTTATTTTTTAATCAGGTATACATATACATATGTTTGTGTGTGAGCATATATATATATATATATATATATATATATATATATATATATATAGGTAAGTACGAGTTGTACTGTCAGAGTGTTGGCAACTAAACTAGCTACTCCACTCCATGTTCTTGCGAGTAAGATGGGTTGTTAGCAATATAGTAGAATGAAAAATAAGACCTATCAAAGGGTAGAAGATTTCTCAATGAATCAGTGGCCAACTAAGTCTCAATAAATCACTGTGGAGAAGGCAGTGGGAAACTACTCCACTATTAATCCTAAGATATAACATGGTCATAAGCAATCAAAAGATGAAACTTAATGATGTGAAGGGGGTTAAGTCTAAGGAAATTAACTCCTGACTGTTAGCATAAACAGTGTAAAGGGAATAAAATTCCTCAGAACTGATCCCTCATCTAGAAAAGAGTAACATGAGTGGCAGGTGTCACTGAACTGATATCCAGCCACTGTTCATATCAAACAAAAAATAGCTCTCGGGACATAGAATGTTAGAATATTAAACAACTGTGGCTGGCTTGAAAATGTAAAACAAGAGATCAGTAGGTTAAGCCTCAACATTTTAGGTTTATGTGAAACTAGGTGGGCAAACAATGGAGATTTTGTCAGTGACAACCACAGGATTGTATATACAGCAGAGAAAAAAATGAAAAAGGATTCGAATTGATACTGGATCAATACATGAAGAAATGTATTCTGGGATACTGTCAGTTATCTGAAAAAATTCTTGTAGTTATACTGAAAGGAAAGTCTTTCAACATATCTATTATAATTGTGTATGCATTGACAACACAAAGTACAGAAGAAGAAACTGAATCCTACTCCATGCAAGACAACACCAAGGCTCAGTGTAAATCACAAGGAATTATAATTATCATGGAAGACCAGAATGCCAAAGTAAACAAGGAGAGGGGAGGGGAAATAGCTAGCAAATTTGGAATAGGAAACTGCAACAAATGTGGAGAAAAATGAGTTCAATAATACATGGCAAATGACCAGGTAATAAGTAACACCTGGTTCCAAAAACATCCAAGATGATTCTGGACAGAGAGAAGACCAGGAGAAAGTAAAAACCAAACTGACTACATATCTATCAACAAGTGATTTCATAATGCAGTTGTCCACTGCAAAACCTATCCAAATACCGACTGCAGAAGCCACCCCACCCTGTTATATGTAAACTAAGACTAAAAAAAAAACTGAAGAAGCCTAAAGCAGTACCCAAATTACAATAATCAGACTCTTGAACAACCCAAATCTGAAGGAAAATAAATAAACTGTGAAAAGAAGATACAAGAAACAAAATGGAAATGGAAGTTCAAAATGGTGCGTATTAAGAGAAGCTTTACTTACATCAGCAAACAACATCATCCTAAACGAAAATGGACATAGAAGGAAAAACAAATGGATCACAAATAAGATTCTTGACATGATGCAAAGGTGACAGAAAACAATGCCAGGACATGGAACAGAATACAGAAAACTACACAAGGAAATAAGGAACAAATGCAGATAGGCTAAAGAAGAATGGCTCAATGAAAACTGTGCAGAAATAGAGAGATTGAGTGTCACAAATAGACAAGATATACATAAAAATAAAAGAACTAACGGGACAAAAGACATGCTCATCAACAGATTGCATAAAATCCAAGGGCCAAATGCTCATATTAAAGAAAATGAAATACTTCACCTATGGAACAAATACATCAGATATTTCTTCCACGATGAAAAAGAACAATCCTTGTCCTTATCTCTATTGTTGTTATCATGTTGTAGCTGTTGTGCCCTCTGACTTTCATCTAACTGAAATGTTTTAATAACAACAACAAAGACGAGGACAATAGCTTGCATGTAAATAATGTAAAAATAGGAGGAGAAGAGTAGCAGTGAAAGGCATGTAGTTTCAGATGGTGAAGCACCTGTAAGGAAGTACTATAAGCAAGCTTGAATTTCAGTGTATGTTATTTTGCTGAAGTGTAAAAATCTTTGTTTTTCATTGCGTTAAACATGTCAGATTTCATGCCAAAGAAAGTGTATTTGCAGGGAATTTTACTGCACTACTTTATTCAAAAGAAATCTGCAGCCGAAGCACACAGGATTTTTGTTGAAACTTGCAGTGACCATGCTCTGTTAAAAACAACATGCAGAGATTTGCTTAGACACTTAAAAAAATAATGATTTTCAATTTTTCTAGTGCACTGAAAAAGTTTGAAAATGAAGAATTGGAGGCATTATTTCATGAAGACTCATGTCAGGCACAAGCTGAACTTGCAGAATCATGAGGAGCTGATCACACAACCTTTTCAAAATGTTTGAAAGCATTAGGAATGATTCAAAAGCAAGGGGAGTGTGTGTTGTATAAATTGAAGCCAAGAAATGTCAAATGGCATCTTGTCACAGGTAAACATCTGCTTCAATGGCAAAAAGGAAAGTTTTTTTGCATCGCATCATGACTGACAATGAAAAGTAGATACACTACAATAACCTTAAGTGTAGAAGATCATTGGGTAAGCCTGGCCATGCATCAACATTGATGACAAAGCCAAATATCCATGGTTCGGAGATTTTGTTCTGCATTTGGTGGAATCAGCTGGGTGTTTATTATGAGCTGCTCAAATTGACCAAAACCATCACGAGAAATTGCTATCAACTACAATTGATGCATTTGAGCTGAGCATTAAAGAAAAAACAGATACTATATGAGCGAAGACATGACAAAGTGTTTCTGCAACATGACAACTCAAGGCCACACATTGCAAAACAGATGAAAACCTACTTAGAAGCACATAAAATTGGATGTCCTACTCCACCCACTGTATTCACCAGACATTGTCCCGGCTAAGTATCACTTGTTTTGATTGATGGCACATGGTCTGACTGAGCAGTACTTTCATTTTTATAAAGATGCCAAAAAATGGGTTGACTCATGGTTAGCCTCAAAAGACATGTGGTTTTTCTGACATGGAATTCAAATGCTGCCAGAAAGATGGGAAAAAGTAGTGGCTAGCAATGAACAATACTTTCAGTGACATGTTTCTTATTGATTTTTGAAAATAAAACGTTACTTTTCATGAAAAATCAGCAAGAACTTATTAAAGCTCCTAATATATTGATTTATTTTTCAGTTTATTATAATTTAATATTTAATGAGGTATTTGAGCTTGACATTTTTTTTAAATATCTTTGTAAGGTGAAATGTTGGACAGGTATACTCTTAAACCTCTTCCAAGGATTCAAGCAGCAATTGATTTTTGTTTTTAATATTGATTATTAAAGAAAAGTTTGCTTTTTAGATTATTTCATATATTATGTATACATTATTTTTATTATAACAAAGATATAATCATATAACCTATTTAAAGGGATTTACATGAAAATACCCTTGGGAAGGTACCAATCCATTACTTCTCTTTCTAGATACGGGCTAAATAGCTGGATAGATTGGATTCTATAGCCTTGGTTGGCAACCAGTCTACTGCAGAAAGTAATAGCAAATTACTGCAGGAAAATCTTCTGCCCACTCAGTCATGTCTCTTTCGAGACATGATCTCCTAAGCATATAACAATTATGACACTTAACTGACTGACTATTATCTCATGACACACCAATTGAAAATCACTGTGCTATCAGAATAAAATCCTAAGATCTGTAATTTAAAACTGTATTACATTAAATACATCACTTAAATAATAAACGAAAATATATGTTTTATTTCATATTTTCTCATTTTCATGCATTTTGTTTGCAAATATACTGTAATACTATAGTCTAATTTTCAACCTGCAAGTTTTTATCAATAACAAATTCTTTCACTCTTTGTAATCCATTGTGTCTTACTGGGTTTATTTTCTTGTTTGGTGTGAAATGATTAAAAAAAGAAATAGAATAATTTTGTATATCATTATTTGTTTTGATATAATCGATATTCTTTTGTTAATGCAAACTATTCTTTATTATTGTCAAAGAAAATTGATTATTTGCAAGCTGTATAAACATTTCTATGTTTATAATTCTCATAATATTTACAGATTTGTGTTTTAAACTTTGCCAGAACGAATCAGCTTTTCTTACGTCTCATTACACATGAGTAAACGTGAGAGTTTGGGACAAATTATTTAATTATTCTACAACAGATGTGGCATGAATTTTCAAATTACAAATGTTACCATTTTTTAAAAATTATATTTAATCATTGGTGGTGATAATAATGATAAATACAGATAATACTGAGTCTGACATTATTAACTATTTCATAATTTTTAGAAAATAAGAGATTTCAATTAAATACAAACTCAGCAAATGATTGCAAAAGAAAGAACAAACAAGGATTAAAATTTCAACAGCATATATTAATCAAGTTTCAGAATATATGCATAATTGTTTGAAAAAGTAACAAAATTGTTGATATGTGGTATTTTTAGTTGCTGTTGGTAAGGACAGGAGTTGACAGATTTGTTGAATTGATTGACCAAGGTCATGGTGCGATTATGAGAAAAGGCTAGAGTAGATTTGTGAAGCTGCAAGATAGTATGAGTAGGGTGTTGTTGGTGAGGCATTTTTCTGAAATTAACACCAGTGAGATATGTGGATGAGCCAGTGGTCATGTAATGAGGTTGCAGTATTGAACCAAACTGCTTGTTGTTTGCAAGGCATGATGCTTTTTTGTTTTTTTTATATCTGTGATTTAACAGGTTCTGGCTCCAAGGCAATGTTTGTGATTGGCTATTATATTTTAGATTTTTGTGGGGATTTGTTTTGTGGACTGGATGTGATGCTCAAAGATGACTTTTTTATTTTGGTTTTGGCTTTCTTAGCACTCATATCTCTCCGACATGTTTTGTGAAATGTTTTTGGAAATCAGACAGAGATCTTGATTAAAGTACTATAACAACAAACACTATTAATGTAAAATATATTTTACATAATATATATATAAGTTTTAGTAGACAACATATCACTTGTATAATGTGGCAACCATTTTATGAATTCTAATGGATTTTCCATGTTTTTATGTTTCTTCAAGGGATAGTTTTGCTTAACACTGAAAACTGCTTCTTCTTTTATGTGCCCTATCCTTTCAAGATGTAGGCGATCATGGCTTTCCACGTCTCCCTATCCCTGCTGGCTCTTAATATGTTTTCTCCTGTTACTCCACACAACCCCCGTTCTGTCATCCACCTGATCAGGCCCTTCAAATATGTTATCCGCTGCCTTCTTCTGTCTCTTTTTCCTTCTATCTGGCCTGTCAGTATCAGGTTCTCCAAGCCCTCCTTCCTCATTGCATGTCTCAGGAACTTCAGTTGTCTCTTCCTGATGCTTACTATTAGTTTTCTTTTCGTTGCCATTCTTTCCAAAACCTCATCATTGCTCACATGTTTGGTCCATGATATCCACACCATCCTTCTGTAAAACCACATTTTGTTTCTAAAACATTAATCTGAAAACTCTTAAATGTTCTTAAATAGCCTCATCAGATTGAGACTTTTATATGAATGTCATGCATGTTACCAAACCTATTCAGAAATATCTAAACAGTCAGCTCTAACATCAATGGTTAAAAATGGCTTTGAGTGAGTGAAGCCTGTGTGCCTTGGTGAAGACCATTCTTCTTCAAACTTTGTGGACTGGTGCTACAGAATCACAAAGATCTGTTCCAAATAACAGATACTACACCATTGGAGGACTTTCAACAGCAACAGCTAAAATGAATATCACATGTAACTTGAAGAGAAAATAATGATGTAATCAAGTTGTTGATCTTCCACACTATTTCAAATAAAAGCTTATGAAGGAAACCACCATCAATACTGAAAAGAGCAATAACAATTACTTGACTTGAGAAAGCTATTTTCCTAAAAAATTGTTTTAAGCAAAAGATTTAAAAAATTTCAACTGAATGTAGTAGTGACAGTTAATAAATGCCAAATGTTTCCTTATAAGGAAACTGCTCATATTGCCATTACTGTTACAACTATATAGTTTGCAAAGACAAATATTTCAGACAAAACACTGAAAACAGTATAATTAAAACGAGAACAAAATTATAAAAACAACGTTGATGTGAATTGTATGCTTCCTGTTATGAAATTAGTTTCAGAATTTTTTTATTGATTTTGTGTGCTGCTGTGTTTCTTTGTATGAAATAGACTGTTTAACATTCAGAATTGCTTTTCACAATTTATCTCTGCTACTAAATTATCATTTACTAATAAAAATCTGTTTAGGATGTTCCACAAGTTTTTAGTCAGGTTAAGCTCATATAAAGAAGCCAGATACTTCATGAAGGAAATGCCTTTGAAAGCCATTTTATTTAGATATTCATTAAATTTCTTCATTAAATGTGATAGAGCATTGTCATGCATAAAACAAACATCTTTTTTCTTAAAGTGTTCGACTTCTTGATAATGGCTCCTTGTGTGCTTTTTGAAAGAATATGTCTGAGCACTTGTCTTAACACCATCTGGATTTCATCATGGGCTCACTACTTCACCGCACATAATCCCAGCCCCAAACATTAAATCATCTTCTCCTTGTTGATATGTCCAACTTTGGGGTTGGCTTCTGCACCCAACTCTTACTCCATCCATCAGGTCCACCAAAAGTAGCACAGCATTTCATTTCATAATCATTTCACCCCGAGCAAGGCATTTCACTGCCACAGGGGGTTACATAGACTGGTGAGAAAAGGTGGTTAGATATAGGAAAAGTCAGAAGGAGTGATAGACCGGTAAGGATACCGAGAATGAGGGTTGGGTAGATGGTGAGAGTTGGGAGAATAGATGCAAGTAGTGTGTGATAGGAGGTGTCTATTGACCTTACATTTAAACTCCTGGAGATTGTAGCTGTCGGGAAAGCAGACATGTGGAAGGGAATTCCACAGGTGGGAAGCGTGAGAAAAGAAGCTGTTGGAGTAGAAATTATGGTTACATCTTATCTGTTTTACTGTAAAAGGGTGGAACCTAGTTGTTAATCTAGTATCTCGTGTAAATTCATACCTAGGCGGCACCAATGAAGTTCATCAGAGCAGAAGCCATGAAAGTATTTGTAGAAGTGGCACAGGGAAGCCACATCACGCCGGTGAGAGAGTGGTTGTTACATCCTGTTATAACTTCAATTATTTAACTCAAATAGAAGGGCTCACTTCAACATTCACAGATCATAAGACAAAAACATACTTTAATTTTTCTCCACTTTGCATACCCACTTTTAGAATACCATGAAAAAATACCAGAATTATAAAACATATTTCCTGACCAATCAGAGAAAGTCCCATGAGATTTTCATAATAGACATTTGTGAGTCACTGACTGACTGTAAAGCCAAAGTCAATTTTACCCACAAAGATAGATCTAACCAGGCTTGTATTAGTGAAAACCACATGACAAGCAAACTTAACTAGGCCACCAGCAACTGAGGTGCTTCCATCAACGGCGATGCTTTCATCCAGGCACAAACCCAGCAACAACAGCAGAAACTAACTCTCAACTACTATAATGTGATAATTGATGTTGATATTTTTCGGGGAGCTGAGTTCAAATTCCAGTTGAATTCATTGCATTCACTTATGCGCAAATACCCTTGGGAAAGGTATTAATCCGTCTCTTCCTTCCAGTTATGGGTTAAATAACAGGACAGATTGGGTTCTATAGCCTTGGCTGGCAACCAATCTACCGCAGAAAGCAATGGCAACTTACTGTGGGATAATCTTCTGCCTAGTCAGTCATGTCTCTTTCGAGACATGATCGCCCAAGCGTTTTTTACCAGTATGGCACTTAACTGACTGATCATCAGCATAAATGGTGCTAAGTTAAAACATCTAAAATTAAAAAAGGCCAAAGACAAAAAGGTCCAAAGATAAAAACGACCAAGGACAATAAAGTCTATAGGCTACTAAGATGTTTATGGCCCCAAACCATTTATTGTTGGAGAACTTAGCTACTGATTTTATTATTAATAGAAACCATTCTGTGGGTATGGTGGGGCCATAAAACAAATTGAGAAAGTTTTCTTCAAACATCCTTTGAATTTTATCTTTAAAAATAGTATATAAAATATGAATTTTTCATGTAATTGAAAATTTCTTAAATGTTAAAAATACAAATTTGAGTGTATTTTTTATCCAAAATATACAGAAGAAAGATTTTTATTACATTTTTGTACATTTTCATCATTTGGAATTTTCACTGTGCATGTATTGAAAGAAAGAAATTTATAACATTGATAAATTACTTTTAATTATATTTAAATTTAAAAAAACTGGGTTTCATCAATGATTTACATTTTCTGCCACAAACTAAACGATAAAAGTACCAATTGGTGGAGGAGGATAATTCTTGCATCTACAAATTAAGTCAACAGTTGAATAAAAGGGACAAGACAAACATTTAATGTGAAAAACAAATGAATAAGTAAAACAAAAATCAAATGAATGTATACCACTTTATTTTGAGATTTTCAATTCAGAATCATTAGAGAACATTATTAGATGATATCTTGGAAAAAAAAACACTCACTAATCAGAGGGACATTTCACACGTTGAGAACAAATATTAAAAAGTTCAGATGATACAGATATAATTTTACCTTAATCGTGCATCTGTTGAAATATTAGAAATCTAAACTTATTTATAAATGGAACTTTGTGTGTGTGTCTGTGTGTGTGTGTATCCGTTACCTATAGACTCCGAAACGGCTGAACTGATTTTCTTGAAAATTTACACAGTTGTACTATAAGCATCTACGAGTGTTCTTAGCTAGGTTTTGTGTCAAGGTACCCCCGATAAATATCGAAAATCGATAATCGAAAAAATTGGGTTATAGAAGGAGTGGTTTGATTTTAATCAAATTTTATACACTCATAGACAAAGACATAAGAAACAATATTCAGAAGTTTCAAGGTTTCAGTTCTTACAATAATGCAGAAAATCGATAATATATATATATATATAAAAGGCAAGATGTTTGTGTGTGTGTCTGTTTATCTGCCTGCCTGTTTGTTTGTAGTTTTTCGGCCCTTTTATTTTAGTTTTTGCTTCAGGTTTGGCTCTAAGTAGGTATAATTGTAGTTCTTAGTCTCAGCCATGATACTATTTACTCAGAGGACTTATTTAGCCTTCAAAATTCAGTTTATGACAAAAAAAAACTTATTTGATATCGATACCAGGAAATCAAAATCTGAGCTCCAGGACCATGGATTAGTTTTAAAGCTTTCATTACACCCGAGCAATGCCAGGCTATCCTGCTAGTATAAATATAGTGTGGGGGATTTGGTATTTGCTGGGTTGTATGTGTTTCCGTATTTTACGGGTCTGGCTCTCTAGATTATTTCCCCCACAAATACAACACTCTGTTTTACAATCGCACAAAGTGAAAGGAATAATTCACAACGGACATTAAACAACAAACAATTTATTATGTGAAAAATAAAATGGTACGTGGAAACAAACAAAATACATGATGCGAAAATTGCCTTTTGGGAAATAAAACTTGGCAAGAAGTTAAATTTGTTCAAAGATGTGTATAAGTTTACATTAGCAGAGTCCGTAAATAAGTCTTTCCTACTTACATTTAGTTCATTTCAGTTGGCGACAGCGTGTCGCGTTGCTGAAAGAAAGTTCGTCGGTTTTTTCTTTTCAAGGTCCTTGGAGCTAGGTCATGAACTTTGGCGTGGAAGAAATGACTTGGCCAGACAAAGTATCGGTGGCATGCCGACTTAATGGCTAGCTTGGTGACTGACTTTTTTTTCTCTAACTGTGTGTATTATATACATTAATAGGGGATCAACGAATCTTCCTAACATTAGGGTGTGAAAACATTTATTGACCAATCAGATTTATTATTTTACTATTTTGTTTTGGGGCCTAAATATTTTTGTGTTAATTTACTTCCGATCCTATTTTTCTAGAATGTTCTTATTCTAAGTTTTTAGCTGATTGGTTGAGAAATATAAAAATGTAATCTAAATTCTACTCCCGTTTTGATCCAATTTTTCTAGAATGTTTTATTGTGATTTCCTGTTGCTTATTTTAATAGAAAAAAAATATGTATCCCATAATAGTTACTAAAGAGAAGTTGAAAATAAAACATCCACACAATAATAAGATAAAACAGTTAAAATCATGAGAATAAATATTTGAGGCCATAAACATCTTATCAACATCCAATTAAATTTGCCCCCCCCCCCCCCCACACACACACACTCAAAAAATGCTGACTGTAAATAAACTTAAGTTTGATACCAGACTTTTTTGTTCTTAGCCCTTTTTATCTTTGAATCTTTTTGCCTTTGGTCTTTTTTCATTTTGGACTTTTTAACTTGTAACTGCATAAATACCTAGTTGGGAATTAATGACATTGAGAAGGTTGTTAATGAAGATAATAAGCAATATAAGCCTTGGGGGAACCTTCACATTAATGGGAAATGATCTAGAAGCACTTTCTCTACTCTTTAAATTTACTATCTTGTTTTTTTCATGTTATACTAATGGGTTTCTGTTTGGCTGTAGTCATTTCAGATTAGGATTGATATGCTAATTGCAAGGTATATCCAAAAAAAAAAAAAAGAAGCTAGCTTCTTTTACTTAGCATTCAGTACAGTACCTTACCATGAGACCTAAGGAAAATCAAAGTAGTAAATATATGCATTCAGTTTACTCAAATTCTGATATGAACATATACAGTGATAACAACATGTATCCTTTTACATTGATAATACTCTCCTTAGAGTATATGACCAGTTGCCCACAGGGCATTTTTTTAAAACCTTTAAAAATTACTTATTTCAATATATTCTTTAACAGACATATTTTTATTGGTTGGCACTTCCCTGTCTATAAAAAGGCAATTTTTGTTTGTAGTCTTCAATCATTATGTCTGATCAATTAGCTTTTAAATATCTGGCAGTGTAAATGGTAACATTTTATTATTATTATTATTAATAATATGGGTGGGAATGATGAGTATCTATCTAATTGAAATTCTTTTATTTGAAAAGTAAAATCATTATTAACAAGTGTACCCCTGCTGCCAAAAATGACAGCAAAGTATATACAAATTTTATTTGTATATACAATAGTCTTATTATAATAGAGAGGATTTTTCACTACTTAACGACATAATTATTATAAAAAATAAAATAATAAGGCACTGTTAAAAAGCAAACATGTGGCAAGAACTTTCATAACTGGTAGTAAAGAGAATGAACTGAGCCAATGCTACCTTGCTATTGTCTCTCTCTCCATGTGTGTGACAGGAGGGAAATACACACACACAACAGACTTTATTATAATAGAGAGGTTTGTGATTAATCATGATTATTAATAACAAGTGTGATTGTTAATAATAAGTCAGTCAGTTAAGTGCCATGCGTGATACATGCTTGGGCGATCATGTCTCAAAAAAAGACATGACCGACTGGGCAGAATATTATCCTGCAGTAGGTTGCCAATATTTTCTGCGGTAGACTGGTTGCCAGCCAAGGCTATAGAACCCATTCTGTCCTGTTATATAACCCATAACTGGAGGGAAGAGACGGATTAATACCTTTCCCAAGGGTATTTGCGTGTAAGTGTATGATAATTAATAATTGTATGAATATTAATGATTTTATTTTATTCATAATTGTATAATTATTTATAACAAATATGATTATTAACAATTGTATGATTATTAATCTGTTCTTTGAAGAAATTTTAGCATCTCTGCACCTAGTTGCTAGCAGCAATGTATGATATTAATTAACAGCTGTCTCAGTTTATCAAGTTTATAGCATTATTTATGTTACTAGTGGAACCCGTGGAATTTCCACGGAAGGATAATTATGATTTCCTGGAAAAATTTTAACGCCTTCAAACATAAAGGTATTGAATAATGAAATAAAGATAACACAGAGTGTAATTTTATTAAAATATCTATAAAAGTTATGTCCATAGAAGCTACTTTACTGTCATCTTATATTATATTAAGGGGCGTTTGCAACGACCATAACCAAAATACTGTACGCTATTTTGTGAGAAATTTTGAAAGAGAAAATGTTTTTTTTCTATTACTGAAAAATCATGGCTCCAGTGTTCATTGTAAACAGAAAAGACCAACTGATTAATAGCCAAGGGTGTAGAGGCCAGAAATTTCTTTATTAGGTTGTGAGGTATGACAACAGACCTACCTATTTTTACTATATTGTACAGTACACACATGTATACACACACACAATTACTGCTACAACCACTAGATTAAACTGCTACTGATACGGTATTGCTATAGGCTCTCTCCTCCTACTCTCCTACTCTTTATTACCCTTCTGTTTGGCTGTGTGAGAGAAAGGCTGAGGAGACTAAAAAGAGAGAGAAGGAAAAGCTTGTGTAGAAAGTAAGTGTGTTATCTTTCTTCAGTGGCAGAGAAGAACTAACTAACTAAGGAAGGAACAAGCAGAATTATTATATGATTACCACTTGTGAAAATTTCAAAATAAAATATAGAAATGATTAAATGACAAAAATGAAGGTGAGTGGGATCGATAGCAACAAGAACGGATAAAAGCTGAAGCAATAGGTTGGTTGGTTGGTTGGTTGGTTGGTTGGTGTCAAGTATAGTAGGAAAAAAATCAGAGAAGAGATGAACAGATGAGATAGTGGTAAAGCACAGAAAATAATTCAATCAGTGTTGTCATGGAAGGATCTGAGAAAGTCCTTTGTCTAGTAGCAAACTCACAATTTTTGATGATGAATCAGTATATTTTTTTTTTTTTAATCATTTCACCCTAAGCAAGGCATTCCATTTCCACTATTGCGCATGGGGCTACATAGGGGAAGGTAAAGAGGAGGAGTGATTAGGTGTAGGAAATATCAGAAGGAAGGTGATAGATGGGTAAGGATACCGAGGATGAGGGATGGGCAGATGGGAAGAGTGTTTGAAAGAATGGGAGCGAGTTAGTGTGTTAGGAGGTGTCTATTGACCTTACATTTAAACTCCTGGAGATTGTAGCCGTCTAGGAAGCAATCATGTGGAAGGGAATTTCACAGTCGGGAAGTGCTGTGAGAAAAGAAACTGTTGGAGTAGAAGTTGCGGTTGCATTTTATTGTTTTCACTGTAAAAGGGTGGGATCTAGTTGCTAATCTAGTTTCTCATGCAATTTGTATATAAGAGCATCCTACCCTCTTAACTACTTGATTCCTAGCCTTTTTGAACATGAATTTGTTATGCTTCCTGTAGAAGAAGTATACATAATGATATAAGTCAAGAAGGAATATAAAAAAGTAAAGGAATGGAGTAGTTAAAAAAGAGTGAGTGAAGGAGGAAATATTGGATGTAGGAAAAACAGAGAAAAACAAAAGGAATCTAAGTGGAAGAAAGCAAAAATTGTATACATATATAGAAAGAGAGAAGAGAAGGAGATGAAAGAAAGATTGGGAGACAAGCTTGCTGATTGAATATCAAGGGAGAATAAGTAGAGGCATGAAAATTGTCATACATTAAAGTTCTTTACTAACAGATACAGCAGAACAAATATAAGATAAAAAGATGCAGTATAAGATATTTGTGCATTCCTTATTCATTTATGAATCTCGTCAAAATCTGTAAAACATTTTGATAAAAATACTGCCAAGAAATGAAGATTGGAAGGTTTAAGGAAGAGAATGAAAAGATTGAAAAGGTTGAGTGAAGAACAGAGGCATGAGATAACGCTTGAATCTTAGTTGTAGTGATGATGAATTGTTTTATTTCCTTTTCATGGGCTTTTATCATTTCAACCCAAGTAAGGCAATAAAGTGACTAAGATGCAAAAGATTAATGAGTGTAAAAGAATATGAGAAAAAACATTAAAAGGAGAAAACAATAAAAGAACAGGAATCAAGAAGATAGACAATAATGATTGACATAGCATTTAAATTTAAAGATCAAACTTGGCAGGAAAGCAAGAATCTGAAAAACAGTTCCACAAGCAAGAAGTGTGAAGGAAGAAACTGTTGGCATAGAACCTACAGCTGCATCTAACCATTTCTACTTAAAAAAATTATGAAACCTTGCCATAAATCTATTACTGCACTTAAATTCATAAAATCTAGGTGCTAAAGAGGAGAGTTCATAAGAACAATTACAATGAAAATATTTATTTGAAAAGGCGCAGTTGAACTACATTACAGCAGTAAGAAAGTAACTGAAACCAAAGTACCAGGTCAGGACCAATAACATTGCAGATTATTTGTATTTTATCTAGAATCTATAAATATATAGCAGAAGCGCCAGACCATATGTGACTGCAATATTCAATACATGGATGAATGATAGACTTCTAAATGTGTAAGATATTCTGGCAGGAAAAATTGTCTAATACAAGGGCATCCTTTAATGTTATCACTTTCCCTAAGTAGAAGTATTCCTAGATTTCTCCTTCTTTGTTCTTTAATCTTTAAGATTTTCTTGAGCATTACAAGTGACTATTGCTTTTGTTTCTTTTCTGTTTGTTTGTAAACCTAATGTTAGACTCAAGAGCATTTAGTATTTGTAATTCAACCAATGGTTCTGTCATTAATAAAATGTTAACAAATTCTAGACAGTTTGAATATTCTTTGTTTATATTCACTCCTATTCCTTCCAAGTTCATTTTCCAGAAGATATTTTCAAGACATTCTGTAAGTACTTTAGGCAAAACCAGGTCTCCTTTTCTCACTCCGTCTCCATTCTTTATCTCTATCTTTGTGTAGTTAAATTATTGCATTACTGTTTACATTTTATTTTTTGAATCATTTCACCCCAAGAAAGATGACAGTCACTAAAACACAGAAAACATTATTGAGGAGATAGGACAACAAAAGAACAGGATTGATATTGCATTTAAATTTTTTAAGTTGACAGACTAATGAGTCAATTAAATATAAACATCAGTAGAATAATAATTTAATGTTATTTCTTTTATTAAGTGTTGTTTCAAATCCTTTATATATAGATTTTGTACAAACTTGTTTTCAACATTATAATCACCTTCTTTCAAATCCAAGTAATCAGCCATAATGATTTTTCTTTATTTAATATTGCATATTTTTCATTCTTGATGGATGAAGAAAAATTAATACTTTTTTCATGTCATTTCAGAATTGGCCTTTCTCAACTAGAACTTCTTCGCTCTGATTTGATTAATGTCATCAAAATGAATGAAAAACCAAAGGTAACTTATTTAAAAAATATACAAACAAGTATATACATTTACCTGCGGAAATTCAGGCAGGTAGCAGAATGTAAATGTAATGGTAGGTGACACCACCGTACTGTGATGTTATCGAAAGGCCCAGGCCTATATTATTGGTGTTGACATCTTGTGTTAACATCAGATGGATGGGATATTTCATTTCTAAAATTGTGTAAAATTTGATACCCAGGGTATCATATACATACAAAGAATACTTCATAGAAGGTATTACTGATCACTATGGATACAGTTGTCTAGAATTGTCTGAGGTATCAGTGACACTGGTTAAAATCACATCCACTTTCAATATGGGAGGTACTAGGTTAATTTGCAGTAAACCAGTTCAGCATTCTTAGCTTCCATGGAATATAGGTACAGAAGACCCACTTGTTGGCACTGACACTGGACAGTACCTAACTTTGTAAAGATTGGCAAGTTATGGTTCCAGTTATTTTGGGTTAATGGTAAGGTTCAGGTGTGGCCTAGAACCCCATGAAACCATGGACATCAAATGTCAACAAGGTACCATGCAGACAGGTGATGGTTCCACAATGGTGTATGGCATGTTGACAATGTTATGGGTTGAATCTGCTGGTCTGGAGAATATCATTAACTGTAGACTGTTGGATTACACTGCTTTATGACTATTTTCACCCATTCATGCAATTGTTGGTTTATTCTAGCAGGATAATGCACTGTGCCATCAGGCCCAAGTTGTCCAGAATTGGTTTGAGGATTATTCTGGGAACTTCTGGCCAATGCATTAGCACAGTTGATCATTTATAGATTTGGATGGAGAGGCCTATTTGTGCACAAGAACCTGCACCTAGAAATATCAAAACTGTGAACAACTATTGCTGAACATCTCTCCAGGGATCTTCACATTGACTTGCTACATTTCACCAGGGTAGTCCTAAATGATTCAAAGCACTTTTTGGCACATATAGACCTTAACTTTGAAAGTTAGAGAATTTATTGCCTGTTTTTCACCTCAAGTATTGATAATTGCTGTTGTCTTCTTAAGTATTTCCTACACAAAACATTCTTTTATTTTTTATTTGCTCTAAATTTTAAGAATTATTTATGAAATCCACAACCTTTGAATGATTTCATTTTTTACAAAAATTATAATTGTAATCAGATGTTGCATGTGGAAATATTTCTGAGATAATGCTAAATATGTAACCATTACAGATTTTATATGATTGTTCCTCAGGCTGTCCTAAATAAAGTTCTTTTTTGTGCATTTGGATTATGTCTTCAAACCCTGCAGCTCTTTAGCCAAATCTTACTTTAGCTTTTCAAAACCGTATATCCCTTTTGCCAAGCTCATTTGATTAGTGTAAATTGTATCTGTACAGATAGCACTATTGATACAATGTTACTTTGTGATATATGTATTTGTTTTCTTTTTTCTTTAGCCCTATCAACTCTTAAGAGATTTCAATTGATGAATCCTTTGGGTTCTGGCCAAACTGTTGTAAAATCTGAATATGTGATGTTGATGCAATTCAACTGATATATCTAAAAAAAACTGTTGAAAATCAAGATTACAAGTTGATTTTATATGAAAGTAAATTGATTTCGCTTTCAAATAATATCAAATTTAGCCTCTTTGGTATTTTTTACTGGTTATGAGATATATTTTTGTAACTAATTGCACAAATTACATCGTTCAAATCGTTGTCTTCATCTTTATTGCCATATTTTTAAATTTTATTCCCTTGCAAAAGAAAATCACATAATTCCAAATATGTTTCAATATTAAATAACTCTCAAAGGGTTGATAAACAGTAAAAAAACAAAAAAAAAACAAATATCATTTATACTCTATTTACACTATATACATAGTTTGAACTGTTGCCCTCATCTTTATTGCCTTATTTATGATGTTTCGGCCGTTGTACATTCCATCATTCTTCAGGTGATATATGTTAGAATTTTGAACAAAACCTTTTATTTAGTCCACAGAGTAGATTGTTCTAATTCCACATGCCATGTCTTTTTTTGGATATCACAATATCAGTCAATGTCACCTGGAGAAGGTTGAAGCATACAACAACCTGAATGTCATGAATATGACAACAGCCTGAATGATGTAAATATTGTAAATAGTTACTTCATCTCAGAAATATAGAAAGATATGGTTTTGTAAATTTAAAACTTTGTAATAATTTTAGATTTATGAAATGTTTTAGATTTTGAGTGCCTCTAGTACCATCATATGATGGATGATAATGGTTTGTATTGAAATACAGTGCTACCCAATTTTGATTGTAGGCATATTTAGGCATCCTGGACTGTAAGCTTGTGAGACTTGTGGGCACATTTGGGCATTTTTGGCCTGAAAGTGTTAAGCCATATTTTACTGAGGGATTCATTTGTTTTCCTGTATATATATAATTATTAACCAGTTCTTAGACCAGTATACAGTTGTATTAAAAAGTACTCAATACATATATAATGTAGAGCTTTTAAATATTTTTATTTGGAAGTCAGTTGATTATGTAACCTTGGTTTTAACTTTTTGATATTTTCAGGCATTTTATATCAACTGATATCAGTTGATATAAAATGTCTGAAGATACTGAAAGGTTGAAAACAACATTGTGTAACTGACTGACTTCCAAATGAATATATATATATTGGGGGGACAACATAAAGATTGGTTTATTGTTAAAATAACTGAAATGCCTCTTGCCATTTTCTTTTTCTCTTTCAGTGGAAAATTATTAGACAAAGTATGATGTGTTGTATATCAGATAATCCAGATCCTGTACTAGAAGGAGAAATAGATCGTAATGTTAGATTGCATCCTATAGATAGTGGCATTGGTCTATCAGCTCATAAACCACTGTTCCTACCTGGAAAAATTATCCATATTGTACGCAGTCATCCAGTTATCAAAAAGTAAGTTTCCATATATTTAAATTACTTCTTTATATTTGATATAATAGTTTTTTTGGTAATGTTTAACCTTTGTACCTGCCAAAAAAGTGTATCAAAATAACAGTTATTCCCTTGACACCACTATTATTGTAAACACTTTTGATTCCCTTGACAATGTTTATTTACAAGATGTTAAAAATATGTGAACCAAATACAATGCAATATTTATTATTTACCATTTTATAAAGAAACAAATTCGAAAAGTGATTTACTTTTTTAAGAGTGCTTGATATTTAGTAGAGCATTATATAACACATCATGCAATAAATCCCAAACCTAACTAATAAAACAACAACTTTATTTATCAACATAGTCTCCTTCTAGAGTGTTACACTGATTCCAACGCTTCTTTAACAATTTGATGCCTTTTTTGTAAAACAATTTGTTTTTGGCTTCAAAATATGCCTCAGTTTCTAATATCACTTCTTTATTGAAGCCAAATCTCTTTCTTTGGAGCATTCTTTTGAGGTCTGCAAACAGCCAGTAGTTGCTGAAGGCCAGATCTGGAGAATAGGGTGAATGCAGAAGCAATTCAAAGTGCAATTCATGTGGTTTTGTCATCGTTGTGATTGACTTGTGACACAGTGCATTGTCTTGATGAAAGATCACTTTTTTCTTCTTCATTTGTGGCCATTTTTGGTGATTTCTTCCTTTAAATGAACCAATAATGCTATATAATATTTGCTATTGATGGTTCTTCCTTTCTCAAAGTAATCGATGAACAAAATACCTTGCAAATTCCAACATATAGGGGCCAAAACCTTGCCTTCTGATGTTTGCGTCTTTGGTTACTTTGGTTTGCTTTATCTGCTGTTGTTCAATTTGACTCTGGAGTGAAGTGGTGGATCCATGTTTTGTCCATTGTCACATATTTACGCAAAAACTCCTTGTTACATTGAAACAGTTGCAAAAAATGCTCTGAATCGTTGACACGTTTTTGATTGACTGTGAACAAACGTGGCACCCACTTTGAACACAGCTTTCTTATCGACAAATGTTCATGTAAAATGGTAAATACACTGACTTCTGATATGTTCAACTCCTCTGCTATCTGATGCAACTTCAATTTATGATTGGCCAAAAGAAGGTTGTGGTGTTTTTTGGTGTTTTCCGGGACAACTGCCGATTTTGAGTGACCTGAGCGTTCAGCATCATTTGTGTCTGTATAACCGCATTTAAAGTCAGTATACCACCTTTTAAGTATTGTTTTTGATGGAGCAGAGTTTGAATAACACTTATCAAGCCATTGCTTTGCTTGAACAGTATTTTTCCCATCAGAAAGCAATGTTTTATCAACAGACGAAATTCAGATTTTTTCCATTGTTTTGAAAATTTGCAACAGTAGCTTTACTTATATTAACAAATTTTGTCATGTGTCATTTGAAGGTTAGTCCTTCATAAAAATCATATGGATTTTTTTATTAGTGGCGCCATATGTCAGGCCTGGGACTTATTGAGTGATGTGTGATAGTAATATTTTCATTATAAGTCTTTACATAGTTTACTGCAACACAAGAGCTGTAGTGTTTTGGTGCTAACTTATTAGCACCTTTTCATGCAGTGAAATATTTATTTTATTTGTATCTATATCTTTGTATATCTATCTATCTATCTATCTCAAAGTTCCTTTCTATCTATCTATCTATCTATCTATCTATCTATCTATCTCAGTTGCTTTCTATCTTTCTATCTATCTCAAAGTTTCTATTTCTATCTATCTATCTATCTATCTATCTATCTATCTCAAAGTTCCTTTCTATCTATCTATCTATCTATCTATCTATCTCAAAGTTCCTTTCTATCTATCTATCTATCTATCTATCTATCTATCTATCTATCTCAAAGTTTCTATCTATCTATCTATCTATCTATCTATGAAATATTAGTTTCTTTCCAATATATTTTTGGATTTATTCCCCCCCCCCCCCAAAAAAAAAATATTAAATTTATTGTACATATAGTATTATTTTCATCATTTCACCCCCCAGCTAGACAATAAAGTATTATCAATAAAATATATTACTTACAATCGTTAATTACATTGATAAGCTAACAATATTTATAAAAGAGGTAAAGTTGTTCATAATGACTTTGACTTGAATATAAACATTTTTTCATATTTAAAATATTATTTTGAAACTTAGTATCTTACTTGGTTGTTACTTATGCAATTAGTTAACCAATTTTCTGTAGAAATGACAATATGTTTTTTATTAATAAAATGAATTTTATCAATCAAATTTTCAACGAAATAATTTACAAAATAAATATTACAGTTGTGAATCTTTTCACTGTTTATTTTTGTATTTATAACGAGTCATTTAAAAGCATAAATTTCAAAATGATCTTTGATAATTTATTTTATTCTTTAGTCATTTATAATTTGAGTTAATTTTTTTATTTAATTTTTAGGTCAAAATGCAAACCAAATGCTCCAGTTTACCAAGCCATTATTGCTGATAACAGTAATTTTGAACAAGTATTAGTATCCCCAACGATGATCAATGATCATTTTCCAGATAATGTATTGGATGCTCTACAAAAGGTAAGTTTTCCCATAAAAATCATAAAAGAAGAAATATAGGTATATTAATAAAAGTATTTTTTTATTTTTTCATCTCTTCATCTTGATTGCTATTTTTAATGTTTAGTATTTTTCCAAACTTGTTCAGGCACTACTTTAAGGTCTTCATAGGTTTATAATCATAATGAATTTGTAACGATTTTCATGTTGCGTGATCATTTTGCTATGACTTCTATATTGCAGTATAGAAGTCATAGCAAAACTATGAGCAAAATCAATTTACTACTATCTATATTGCTACTAGACAACCTTGTTGTAAAGGGTGTTAAATACTTGGTCACATTTATTCATTATACATTGTCTTTTCCTATCCTGGTGGCTAAGCACCACTCCCTGTTGACAGAGAGCATTTAACTTTGAGGTGAAATCCTAGCTGCTAGGGTTAATTTGGTTTGTGTCTCCTGAACTGTGAAACTATCAATCTGTTCATTCTCCATAATAGGAATGCCTGAGGCTTTCTCTAGAATAGCTTTATGAAGCTTTTCAAAAATTCCACCTTGCAAAAAATTGATGTCTCATGATTCATACTACTCAATGTTCATTTTTAAAAATTGTTTTTCTATTTCTCAATTTTTGTATTTCATTTTAAAGATGAAAATATGTCAGTATACTTTTGTATTTTTTACTTTATTTGAACTATTGTTCCTATCTTGACTATTATAGCTTGTTATTATAAACAAAATTAGAGATTTTATCATAGATAAAATTACAGACAACATTATTAAAAGTCGGTATAAGCTTGCCATAAAAACCAAATGTTGAGATTATAGCTGTTATTATAGACAAAATTATAGATTTTATTATAGACAAAGTTATAGTTGTTATTATAGACAAAATTATCAAAAGGCAAGCAGTATGAATCCACTTTGATAACAAATGTTGAAACCATTTGCCATTGAATATAAAGGCCCCAAAATACACTACTGATGTCCTTTGGTGTAGTAGATATAGAAGTTCATTAAAGGTCATTTAGTAGTCTTGTGTTCCATTCTGGTTTACCAAGAACAGACGATAACAGGTGTCATAGGTACAAAAATAACAAAATAATACAATAATCAACAAATTTTATTTATATTAGCCAAACAATGGACACCTGATGATGGCCAGAGGTTACTTGGCTGAAACATTCTCTTTAATAACATCTAGATGAGAACAATAGTTTGAATAAATCAAAAAGTATATCTTATTTCTTAGTTCATCTCTTTGTTTGACTGTCTGTTTTACAATTTTCATCTGTTCTTATGGGTAGATATTATGATGTCAAAATACTTTGACTTGTATAGAAGCATAGCTTTTTCTATCATAGTTAAAATGAGATAATTTTAAGAAACAAAATGTACTGTCTATAAAATTTTCTGATAACTCTAGCATTAAATTACCAGCTGGGTTGGCTTAAATAAACAAAAAAACAAAGGAACCTCTGTAGCCAAAGAGCAAATATGTGAAATTAATGTGTCCTAAAAAGTAGAGACAATCCTTCCTTTTTGTGCACTGGGGTGGTGTTATGGGGATAAACTGTTAGCAATGAATTTTCTGTGACAGCTAACAACTCGGTCAGTCATTGTTTTTTTTATTCCATTTTCTTTTAAGATTGCATCAATATTTTCTGATTTCAATTTTTATGATGTATTTTTCATGTCTTTTTATTTTATAGCAACAAAACTGATGATATTGTTTATAATTTTGTGTCATTATCATTCAAATATTCTTCTTATATTGTCCCCATTACATTTCAGCCAATTATTTCCATGGCCTTTTTCACAAATGTGCTGTCCATATGCAAAGTCTCTTTTTTTGGTAATAGAAAGCATGAAATAGTACCAAACAGAAAATTTTAGGTGTTAACATTAATGCTTCTAATTCTAATTTCAATAAAGCATGCAGTACAGTTTATTCAATAATTAATATACGGCTCTGTTAACAGTTTTCATTCCTGGTCACTAAACCAAACATTGTACTCAATTCTCTCGTGAGTTTGGAAATCTCAACTTGGTGTCATGGTTAGCACGCTTGTCTTGATAGAACCTATTACAACTGAGTAGTAAGTTCAATCCCCACTGGGTACTTCATACTTTCGGCCTTGTGCCACATATAAGCGGCACTTAGAAAATCAATTCTCTGGTGAGTTCATGGAACAACCAAATCTCCCGCCTTAGATTTCTTTCCAATTCGCTTGAGAGTTTTTGTATAATTGAAAAAGATATATTGTGCTTTTTGGCTAAATCTTCTCATGATCTGATTTGCTTTAAAATATTATTATCTAAATTGGTTGGTCTTCCAGAACAAGTCTTATCAGAAAGATCACAGCCTTTTTAAACTTGCTTTAACCAGTGCTGGCATTCATGCCCATTTGCAGCACCAACATGAATAGTAATGGTAATATTAGCTGTTTCCTTATAAGGAAATATCTGTCATTCATTAACTGAGCAGCAAATGCTACTGTCATTTGAAATTTATAAAATTTTTCACTTAACACAATTTTTTAGGAAAAATGTTTCTGAAGTTCAGTTTCTGTTATTGCTCTTTCCCTGTATTGATGCGGGTTTTCTTCCTAACTTTTTCTTGAAGTAATGTGAAATGTCATCATCTTGCTTATATAATTTTCTTTTTGAGTTACATTTGATATCCATTTTAGATGTTGCTGCTGTTGGTAGTCCTCAAGTGATGTCGTTTCTGTTATCTGCTACAGTTCTTTGTGTGTGATTTTGTAGCGCCAGTTCACAAGGTTCAAAGAAGTGTGGTCATCACTAAGACCTACAGGTTTCATTATCTCAAAGCCATTTTTAACTATTGATCTGAGAAAGTGATTGTATAGCACTGACAGTTTAGATATTTCTGAATAAGTTTGGCACCATGCATAACATCTATATAACTATCTCAATATGATGAGCTTTGTTTAAGAACAATAGCCTTTAGTGTCTGCTGCAGCCATGAAACTCACAGCATGCAAAAAAAAATATAACACCTGTGAAAAGCTTTCTCTCTCATGGACTTAAAATGTTCCTATAAATGAATAGCTTGATAGAAGAGATTTTAAACTAAATCTAAATCTTTGCTTGCTATTTTATGTTGATTTTCAAGTGGTTAGTCTGTTCCAGAGTTGCATATTTTTAATGTACTATTTTTCAGATACACTAATATTTTTACTTAATTCATCTTGGAATATTCTTCTTCTTCTATGTGCCCTGTCCCTTCAGGACGTAGGTGATCATGGCTTTCTATGTTTCCCTATCCCTGGTGGCTCTGAGTACGCCTTCTCCTGTTACACCATGCAACCCTCGCTCCATTATCCACCTGATTAGATCTTTCAAATATGTTATCCGTTGCTTTCCCCTGTCTCTTTTTCCCTCTATCTGGCCTGTTAGTATCAGGTTCTCTAAGCCCTCCTTCCTCATTGCATGCCTCAGGAACTTCAGTTGTCTCTTCCTGATACTCAATATTAATTTCCTTTTCGTTTCCATTCTTTCCAACACCTCGTCATTGCTCACATGCTCAGTCTATGATATCTGCAGCATCCTTCTGTAGAACCACATTTCAGCTGCTTACATTTTTTCTTCATCTTTGATGATATTGTCCAACATTCACTGCCATATTGAAGAACTGATGATCTTAAATATAAATGCAACATTAATCATCTTTTTTTTTCAAATCCTGTTCTTTTCTTGTTCTTTCTCCTCACTAAATTCTTCTCATTTTCTTTCTTTCTTTCTTTCTTTCCTTCTTTCTTTCATCTCGATAACTATACCTACTGGTAACATCTGAAACATTGTGAAGAAGGCAACAAAGATGTCTGAACAATGTAAATAATGTAAATACAACCTCATCTCAGAAGTAGAGACAAAGTTTTTTTTGTTTGTTTGTTTGTTTCGAGGTTTAACAACCTATCAATCCTTATCGGATCATTTTAAGGTCATAACCAATGGTTTTTGGTTAAGATTATTTTCAAAAAAGGTTTTGTTGGTAATATATTTTTCATAGCATTTTGACCCTGGTTTGGGGGCCAACTATTTACCCATAGCTGGGACCCTAGCAGGTGCTACCACTCCGGGTCAGGGTGGACTTGGGAACAACAGCAATTAAGAGGTGGTTCCATGCTCCTCACAACCTCCCAATCAGAAGCCTTGCTGCTGGATGCAGTTTACGGTCATACCCAGGACCTAGAGACAAAGTAAAATGCAAGATAAAAACAAATACAAGTCTGAGTTAATGATCATGATTAACAAAGTTTCATCTAATAATTTCTTGTTAAAAAAGAAATAACTTCTCTCTAATGTTAGATATTAACCACCTTAATAAGGGGTAACATATTAACAAAATTTCACTTTTAGATTTTTTATTTAATAGACACGATCATATTTTCCCCAATAATTAAAGTGACTGCTAAAATCTTAATACTATTTTTGTCTTATAATACTTGCTACATTTAGTATAGGAAATGTGTGTGCAAATGTAACAACTATAATGGGACAGAGATTATCTATTCTTTTTTATGTACTGCCTCTCTTCATCTCAGGGATGATTATGACTCTCCACAACCTCCTATCCTTTGTAGCTCTTTGTAAGGGTTGTCTTTTTGCTATCCCTCCTAATCCTTGTTCTGCCATCTATTTGCACAAGGTCATTAGGTCTGTTATTCACAGCTTTCCTCTGTTTCTCTTACCTTCAGTATGCCTTGTGAGTGTCAAATTCTCCAAGTCCTTAATTCTCATTATGTGTCTAAGAAATTTTTCTATATGTATCCTTTCTGTTTTTATTTTCCTAAAAACTTCTATGTTACTTACATTGTTCAGTTCATGGTATTCTCAGCATCCAAAATGTTGAACCACATTTAGTAAAATTTGTAAAATTATTTTCTTAGAAGAATTATAAGTATTGTTCACTTTTTGACAGGTTCTCATCAATGTGGCACCAGCAAAGCCTAACAGAAAACTGCCGGAGACTGAACATAACAGTAGACTTTGTGAAATGCCATCCCTCCCTGTTACTGATGTTTGTAGACATTCATGCAATTCCTGTGTTGAAAAAACCTTTTCTGCCCAGACCATCCAATGCATTCGTACACCATCTGATCCTGACCTGACATTAAATCCACCACCCTTGACCTGGGATCAAGTTGCTGAGCAAAATATTCGAAAACTTGAGTATATGAGAGGAATAAATGTATGTCCCCCACTGACAAGATGTATGCACCTTAATTTAACTGGTCAGCCAATGGAAGCTCCACTTGCCAGCCCAGAGCCTTCAATTTCAGAATCTTCAAGTGCTGCCTCTTTAAAAGCTGGAGCTGCTGTAAATAGATACAGTTTCCATAAAGCAGTCCATGGATTTCAAGATCTCAAGTCAATACAACAATCTCCAATGCCCAAACTACGTACAGGTGCACTTTCTTGCTTCAGACATGAGCAATCTCCAACCTCTGACCATTCTTCAGATGCTGAGAAGGATATCGCAACTATTTTCAATGAAGATAACATTAACAATAATAGCAGAAAAGTAAACGATAAAAAACGAGTTGCCATGAATGGGAGGGTCGCCCACTCACTGTACACTGAAAATGACCGAATTTGTGATAAACCCAACGGGCACCTATCATCTTGGGTGAAAGATGATACACAATGGAAACAAAAGAATATGGATGAAGTTTCAATTGAAACTTACAATAGGCTGAGTCGGAAAGAGTCCGAAAAAAATGATAGCAATTTTCATTTACCTCATAACAGGCTTGGGAGCTCTGATAGAACGAGATCTGTGGCATGTATGCCACTTCCATTACCCAAGCCTCTTTTTCAGCACTCAGGATCAGAAACAATTCTTCGAAATGTAACAGCAGCACATTTTATGCGCAGATCCACAGAACATATGGATTTGAAAAATCCCAAAGACGACTCTCATGTGTTTGAAAACTCCAAGAAAATTGCTCCAGTTCCAAAACCTCCCAGACATATTCCTGTAAGGTTGCCTTCAAGTCTCCCAAGAGTTTCAGTTCTTAGTTCAGCTGGTGAAGAATTTGAAAGGAGACATTCTTTTCCAAGACTTTGACATGGAATTTGTGTTGTTTTTTAAAAAAAAATGTAAAAGAAAAAAAATCTTTAAAAAAATGTTTGTGTGAATTTGCATGATGTTAAATTAATCTAGTTATCTATTCATGAAAATAATTGTCCAATTTTATTTTTTATTTAAGAAATTATTATAGATTAATTTAGTTTAACTGTCACTTATGGTCACTTATGATATATCAATAACTATACCTACTGTCTTTCATTTAAAAGTAATTGGAGAGAATTGTGAATGAAATCCGAGTAACAGATTTAGTGCACAAAAAGTTTTATTATAAAATCATAATTTTATTCATAAAAAAATTATTCTTTACATTTTTAGTAAAGAAATTGCTTATATGGATTATTCCACTTTGCTCTTGATTTTGCTTTTAGAATTCAAATATCTATAAAAATATATATCTATATATGAAGTTGGTATTTATAAAAGGTTAGGTTTCTATATCTAAATAATATTTTCATTACCTTGTTATAATTTTTACTTCAAGATTTTAACAATTAGTAATAAAAATAATGTTATTTGTCAAATGAAAACATTTATATACTGATATTTAAATAAGTATAGAAATATATTCTAATCCTTTAAAACAATAACATTTTATAGTCCTCTCCTCCCACAAGAAGAAAAAAAATCTAGCCCAATGTTATTCAAGAGTTTTTTTTTTCTCTTAACCTTTTCTTTTTGTCTATTCTGTTTAATATTATGTCTTGTCCACTGGTAGCGGTCAAACTGTTCAAGCCAATTAGTTAATGCAAAATGAACTGAGTCATATTGGCGACTGAAATTTCACATGTATTTGATGTGACACCTGTTGCTTCCACATTGATATTCTGAAGCTGTTATCTTCTTTATATTTTTTGTTACAATATTGCAATATATTACAAATATTGGTATTAATATTAATGTATTAATACAAATTACTCAAATTGGCTTCAGATGCCATATTGCATGTGCTTTTATTTATTTATTTATATATAAATCTATTTTCAAATTAAATTTTGTTTCTTAGATAGACTTCGGTTTTATACATTTTTACTAATTGTGCATAGGCATCTCGGTCATACCTGAGAAACTGTGTAAGAAACTAAAAAATTCTGCTCAGTATGATTAAAGTAAATAACTCCTTTTTCAAGGAACCAAATTCTGCTTGATAAATGTTCATGTGCATATAAATATCAGTCAGTCAGTTAATTGCTATACGGGATACAAACTTGGGTGATCATGTCTCTTTTGAGACATGACTGACTAAGCAAAAGATTTTCCCGCGGTTGGTTGCCATTACTTTCTACAGTAGACTGGCTATAGAACCCAGTTTATCCTGCTATTCAACCCTTAGCTGGAGAGAGAAGAAATGGATTAATACCTTTTCAAAGGGTATTTGTGTGCAAGTGAATGAAAGCAATTTGACTGAAATTCGAACTCGGCTCTCTGATTTCTTATTCCGAGCTGATATCCATTGCACCACAACGCACATCCAAGATTAAATATAAGGATCATAAATAAAGAAATAAAAAACAAAAAGCAAATTATGCACTCTTGTTAAAGTATAAATTTTAATTTAATAATAACTGGGTAGATTGTTATCAATGTCCACATATCAAAGTGCTTGTTTTTTGTTTTGTTTTTTTAATTTTGTCCTGAAAATCATTGGAAATTTAAATTAACAGTTAACAGAGCAATTAAAGGGAGAGCACTTGTGACGACCACATTACAGGTACTTTGAATTGAGCATTATCAGCTTGTAAAATATATATATATAAAAAAAAAAAGCAAAAACAGAAGCAGCCTCAGTTTGAGACAAGCAACCCAGAGATGACATATTATGAGACAGTTGAGTAATTCTATTCCCCTTTCTCTTTATAAATGTATAATTGTGAATAAAAAACAATTTTTATTTTTCTATTTTGGACTTTATTGGTTCTTTACCTGTCAGCAAAGCATCACATGCACATAGCCTGAAAATCAGAGGAACAGGTTTTGTGTCAATGTGTTTCGGTATGTGACTGTAAATAAATATACATATATGTATATATATATATATGTGTGTGTGTGTGTGTATGTGTGTGTGTGCATGTGTTTGTGTGCATGCATACAATATGGCATCTGCAAATGATTGGAAAACAGAATATTGTAATGCAGTTTGCAAATTTGAGGGTGAGTTTCAATTGTCAAATTGTAGAAATAAATGTGATGGTTTCAACAAGTATCAAAATGTTTTGAAAAATTAAAATTTTTATTGTCTTGAACTGAAAGTTTTTTTCTGCATGAACAATATGCAAAATCTTTTACATTTACTCTACTCAGATGAACAAATATTAAGTATGTATTCAAATGATTGTGGATATTGAAAAATGTAAGTCTTTTCTTATTAGTAAATCTATGCATTGAAATCATTTGTGAGTTCATTCTTGAAAAGCAACAAAAGCAATTAAGCTTAACTGAAATAAATTTATTTCCATTTTTCTTTAAACATAATTAAAAAAAAGAATCATACTAAAACCTTTTTTTTAAAAAATAAATATAAGGATGAAAGATAATTCATTCACATTAATCAGTTATCCAAACAGGTTTTGTTAAATTCAACCAAAAAAGGGCTGTCTATTTAATTTTTCATTATATTTTCCAATTTTCAAATGAGACATTGTATATCAGGATTTAAATTATGAACAATTTTCTCAAAGTTCATTTCTTTTTTTTTCTCTCCTTCCAACTATCTCAGTCATTATCAAGAAACATTTATATCAGTATGGAAAACAAAATTTCAATTAAATCCTGGTATTTTTATATCACTGGAATTGGAATTGAAATTACTTTAAAGTAACATCATTTGTAATTTTTTTAAAATATAATGAAAAAAATTAAATTGACAGACCTTACCTGTTGAATTTAACAAAAATTGTTTGAATGAATTCTTGCTGCGTAAATAGATCTTATTAATCTGTTAATGAAACTTGGTTTAGTATAGTACGGTACCAGTTTTACAACACCTTGTAAGGATTGAATTCACTCCACTTGCATTTGCTTTATGAGATAATTGTTGCTTTTGATACTCTGTTTTACTTTTTTACAATCTATTTTATACAAATTGCCTCTAAATTTAGAATCTATTTCTTCAGTAGATAGATCTATCTATCACCCGGTTCACACTCCACCCATGTCTATTGAATGGGTTAAGAGGCTCATCACTTGTTCCCTGTTTAGGATGTGGATTCCGGCTTTCTCTTTTCCAATCTTCTCACTTTGTTTTTTTTTCAATTGGAGTAGATAGATCTATCTATCGCCCGGTTCACACTCCATCCACGTCTATTGAACAGGTTAAGAGGCTCATCCCTTGCTCCCTGTTTAGGATGTGGTTTCCGGCTTTCTCCTTTTCCAATCTTTTCACTATTACATAGCCCCCTGCACATCAGTGGCATTACCGCCTTGCTCGGGGTGATACGATTAAAAAAAAAAAAAAAAAAAAAAATTACCATACTCCTTCAAGATGCAGGTGATCATGGATCTTCACAGCTTCCATTCTCTTAATATCTGCAAACTATGCATTTGCCATAGCTGTTCTTCAGAAAGATGGTGGAATAGTTTTCTATTGACTTTTCCACAGTTTTGAATTCAATGTTGTTCTTTTAGACTGGTTGCCAACTAAGGCAAAAGAGTTCAGTCTTCCCTGTTATTTAACTTGTAGCTGGTTGAAACACATTAGTATAAAGTATATACAAACTGTTAAAGCTGCAGTTTGAATTGGCTTCGCACATTTCATTCTCCCTGCCAATTCACTGTTAGGCCACTCAGGCTTTCAATAATCTATTACAAATTTATAAATTAGAGAAGTATATGTGTACAAAGAACAGATAGATTAAATCCTACTGTTCATGCATAAAGAGTGCTCAATAAAAAGTAGAGCTTAATATTGTAATTTTTTATATATATTAATCTATCAATGAAGTTATATCTATTCAAAATACTGCTACCAAACAAGAAGAAATGAATACTAACTGAAAAAGTAATTAAATTTTATTAGCAAAATACTATTTCTGAAGATTTACCAGAGTGGCATACTTGGCTGATAAACTTGCTTGATTGGTCAGCTTGCCTAGTCAGATGCAATTTCAAGTGGCCATTTTAAAATAGGCAAATGACCATCAGCCATGGGTTTGAAGTTGCCATAGCAATTACGGCAAATGTTGAAAGGATACTTTTGTTTTTACTAGCTAATATTTAGAGGTACACGTTTCTTTTCAATATTTGCAACAGACTTGTAACATATTTCCTATCTGATACATCATTTTATCAAATGAGTGGATTAATCACGTGTATGAAATTGAAAATAAAAGTGTTTTTATTTTTTTTTTTAATTCCTACATTTTGTTGGTACTTTGTGGATGATATGGAATTTTATTTTTTCAGAATTGTGTGTGAATATTGTGAGCCTACACTGTTTTGTTTTTTCAAACAAAAAGCAAACATTGGATTATGTTAGAAGCAAGTAGTAAATTGTTATTGTTGTAAAATGTAAATATATTTATTTTAAAAATATTCTAGTCTCTGTTGGAGCTAGAATCAAAGTGAACAAAGAAATTTTAAATTATTATTATTATTATTATTATTATTATTATTATTATTATCATTTACCATTGTTTAAATGCGGATGAATTTATTTTATTTTTTTAAATGCTCTGTAAATTAAGCTTGTGTAAAAAAACAAAAAAAAAAAATTGATAAAATGCAACTGGTGTTTGTTTTTCATTTTTTTTTCCTCCTTTTTTACATTAATCTGCAATTCAATAATTGTTATAAACAGAAACTAAATCATCAAATGAATTATGTTTTTTCTTATATTTTCTATGATTGGTTATTTTCTTTTATAACTTTTGAATGGTTCCATCAAGTGCTTGTTGGGATAATTTAATTCATTATATACAGGGTCTAGTCATGTACTCTTTATTAAAGGTTATGGTTAGTCTTTAGATAATACTATATTGAGGAAATGCCTTTTTAGCTTATATTAAACTTTTCACTCAACTTTAAATTACAAACAGCATTGAACTGAAAGTTAACAGTAAAAATTAATTTAAAAAATGTTTTTATACTAAAAGATAATGTGATTAATTTTAAGCAACACATACACCAATATAAAAGCAGTTATAACTGCTTTTTTTTTGCTTCTAATTGAAAATTTCATAAAATTCTTTTTTCGTCGCTAACTTTAATTTTAATCTGTGTGATTGTGTTTTCTGCAATATGAAAAGTCGAATGTAAACAAAAATATTGGGTGGGGGGAGGCATTTTCCTTAAATGAAGTTATCTAAAGAAACCATGAATGCTGATTGGCCAATTTTTATCTTTTATGCACAGAGAAGTTTTTAATACTGTTTTTGACCCACAAATTTTTCCATTTTGTTCTGTTTGTCTTCTTAAGACAAGTACATCATTGTTTAAATAAAAAAATGCAATACAGTTTGTTGATTTAACTGTTTTTAATTCCAAATTATGCAAACCATGTATTGTTTATTCTATTTGTATTGGTTGTCCTTTACAAATAAAAATAAATAATGAATTTGAGAATTACTGCTATGGTTTAATATAAATACCCTTTTCAGGTTAAAAAAAAAAAAAGAAGCTAAACTAAGAGAGTGACCAGAAATTTTTTCATCAAATGTCATTGTTAGGTCAATACAGCAAAATAAATATTTTGGTGACACTGAATATAAAGGTTGACTGGTAATCTAATTTCTATTTCTACAGAAAGAAAAATATTTTTCACGTTAAAACAATGTGATTGTTATGAATTTTCCGGTTTGTGTTATAGACTATAGTGTGAAAGATAAAATTCTAAGCATGGGTGGGATTGGTCATTAGGTACAGTCTTAGCTCTTAGGTCTGTTTAACTTAAGTGTCAATTTTTAATTAATAAAGGAATTGTTCATTGAAATGAGTGACACAAAGCAAATCTTTACAAGTCAGGTTTGTTTTGATCAGGAATATAACACATTTTTAGATAGAGGTGACAATGACACTGATGACAATCAGATGAACTGAGGGTGAGATTCTAGAACATAGATGGAAAATGTTCCATTAAAGGTGAATATGAGTAATGCAAGGCCACAATTTTGATTGGCCTACCTGTGAGAGAAGGAATGGGATGAAGCTTCTTGTCTCTGCCTCTGAAACTTATGACACAGGAAGTGGGGGGTTGGACCACCAATCAAATTGAGTTATTGGGGGCTTACCTTCCTTCCATTTAAGATGCATGACACAAGATCATTGGTCAAGCATTATTATTGGCTGGCCAATCAGAGCAGTGCAATTAGGGTTTTCACTGCCATTAAAGCAGTTACCAAAAGAGCAAAAGTAAGACTGAACTGGTCTCATTGCTAGTCGACCAACACTCTCTCTGATTGATGACTATGGTGTTTCAATAAACTAAAAGCCTGTCCTTTGCACTGCTTTTTGATTCCCTTTATCGGCTGCCTTCATTTAAATAATAATAATAAACTCAGAGCTGTTTAGCCATAACCTGTTCTGCTCAGCTTAAGAATTCCTTATATGGGGAAACTTCTTCAAATGCTTTTTGTATTCATGATTTTAATCATAGCACCATAGATATAGGTTGTCATCTTTGCACTTGTTAATGAATATTGTTTAGGTAAGATTGAACTGGTCTCATTGCTAGTCGACCAACACTCTCTCTGATGGATGACTATGGTGTTTCATTCAGCTAAAAACCTGTTCTTTGCACAGCTTTTTGAATTCCCTTTATCAACTGCCTTCATTTAGATATTTGAACGACTCTGAGCCGTTTAGCCATAACCACTTCTGCCCAGCTTAAGAATCCCTTATATGGGGAAACTTCTTCAAACGCTTTTTGTATTCATGATTTTAATCATAACACCATAGATAAAGGTTGTCATCTTTAAACTTTTTAATGAATGTTGTTGAAGTTAATTAAGTTTTCTGGCGACATTAGTCTTTCACAAGCATAGTCAGGACAGAGAGGAGTCAAGCCTGATCCTTGACGGTTCTTCACCAATATTCTTGCAGATACTGAACATGAGAATGCAGGATCGGTACAGAGTGGGTTTGCCAGAGATGGATCAATGGACACAGACCAAAGTAAGAGTGACGAGTATACAGCATCGGGGCCACACAAAGATGAAACATTCTGGAAGTGCTTTGTTTTTTAAATATTTTCACTCCAAACAATGCAACTGAGTGGCTAACAACTCATTACTGAGTGTGAAGGATTATGAGAAAAAGAAAAACATTATTAAGAAACGAGAATAATAATAACAGAATTCAAGAGGACAGAAGATAACGATTGACATTGCATTTAAATTTTTGAAGATCAAACTTAATTTTCTGTCTGTTATGTCACTATTCAGATAGTTACATTTCTGTAGCTACTTCATTTAACATTTCCAACAAAATCTTGGGTTCTCTTTTTCTAACAACTGTACATTGTGTCTTGCAGTTATACAGTTAGTCTTTTCTTCTTGCTTTCCTTTAAGCATTCTTTCAGTTTCCCTCTGAGTGTGCTGTCAACTTAGTGTCATCGGCATATCTTAAGATTATATCTTCCAATAATAAATCCTGATAGGTCTACTAATTCTTTTAGCGTTATCTCATTATATAGCTTAAATAAATGTGCAGAAGAAATCCACATACTTTCAAAAAGGCTGAGGGTATGCACCTGCTGATGCAATTGGCTCCAAGATACAAAGAAAAACCAGGGTAGTCTTTCTGTTGGTTATAACAGAAAACGGTCAAATGTACTGCCTATGGATAAGCGCACTTGTCTTTGAATAAAGTCAGTGGCAGTGAATAAGCGACAGGGCAAAAAAAAGATGATCACAGGAAGAGTGTATTTGCAACTATTTGGACATGTGGCTGTTTGTTTTATTAGAAAATGCATCCTTGTCTTTTACAATGAAGCCGGAAGAGAGTTCGACGTGTGAGAAATATGAGAACAGAAACTGTTAGCATAGAACTTATGGTTACACTTTAGCCATTTCAATTGTAAAATGATATCTTGTCACTAATCTAGTAATGCACTTAAATGCCTAGTTTTGTTATCATAGGAGAGAATTCATCAGAATAATTACTGTGAAAGTATTTATGGAAAAGACATAGGACGTCTATGTCAGGGTGGTGGGAAAGTGACTGATATTGAGATGCCAGATCAGGATTAATAACATTTCAGATTTTTTGTATTTTATCAAGGATCTTTAAATATAGAGCACCAGACCAGACGTGGCAGCAATATTCTAAACATGAGTGAATAGTAGATATGTAAATATGTAAGATTCTAGCATGAAAAATTGTCTAGCACTGTGAGCCAGTCTTCTTAGCAGCAAACCTAGCAATTGATTCAATATAATCTTTTACTTCATGTTAGTGTTTATTATCAGAAATATTTATTCTTGCTTATTTCCAATATACACATGTTTTGACTATAATTTGAGAGCAATTGAATTCATATTAATTTCTTCTTTCATGTACCATGTCTACATGGCTTTGTAGGTGATTATTTTCCCACAGATACATCCTTGTCTTTTACAATGAGTCTCAGTTTTCCTTTTAATTATTCCACCCACGTCTATTGAACAGTGGATATCGGCTCATCCCTTGTTCCCTGTTTAGGATGTGGTTTCCGGCTTTCTCTTTTCCAATCTTTTTACTCTTTTCTTTTTTTTTTCAATTGGAGTAAATAGACTAAACTATTGCCCGATTCACACTCCACCCACGTCTATTGAACAGGTGAAGAGGCTCATCCCTTGTTCCCTGTTTAGGATGTGGTTTTGGCTTTCTTCTTTTCCAATCTTTTTTTACTCTTTTCTGTTTTTTTTTTTTTCAATTGGAGTAGATAGCCTGAACTATTGCCCGGTTCACACTCCACCCACATGTATTGAACAGGTGAAGAGGCTCATCCCTTGTTCCCTGTTTAGGATGTGGTTTCCGGCTTTCTCTTTTCCAATCTTTTTTACTCTTTTCTGTTTTTTGTTTTTTTTTTCAATTGGAGTAGATAGCCTGAACTATTGCCCGGTTCACACTCCACCCACATGTATTGAACAGGTGAAGAGGCTCATCCCTTGTTCCCTGTTTAGGATGTGGTTTCCGGCTTTCTTCTTTTCCAATCTTTTTTACTCTTTTCTGTTTTTTGTTTTTTTTTTCAATTGGAGTAGATAGCCTGAACTATTGCCCGGTTCACACTCCACCCACATGTATTGAACAGGTGAAGAGGCTCATCCCTTGTTCCCTGTTTAGGATGTGGTTTTTGGCTCTTTTCCAATTTTTTCACTCTTATGTAACCCCCTGCACCTCAGTGGCATTACCGCCGTGGTTGGGGTGATATGATTAAAAAAAAAAAAGAAGATTTCTATCTTTTAGCTCCTTTATAAAATGTTTATTATCCAGCATTAATTTGTCAAAATTTGAGGATATGGCCTCTCACTTTATCCGAAAATTCTAATAGTTTACAATGGTAAAAACCATATATTAGTTTATGAAAGTGTTTCATATAGAAGGTAGGGTGTTTTAAAAAAAGGTGCAACTAATATACTGTAAAACACAATATTTGAGAGTCTTAGCAAATGATATCAGTTCAACAAGAGAGAAGGAAAAAGATTTTTAAAACAATTTTAAAATAAATGTTGCAAATCATTAATCTGGAGATTTCCTCTTGCTCTGATCTTTACTCAATAAAATCTTAATCATTCAATAAACTTTATGAATAGTTTTTATTGTCATGAATAGTACTATACCAGTTTATCATCAAAAATATTTTGGCAATATTTGAGTGATTTTACAATTCCACTGTATTTATTAAAATGCAAAACAAAAAGTTACTTTGTATTTTCTTGTCTTTGTGCCTCTTTATTAATAGTCTGTATCATGCTAGACAATTTTCCTCACACAACTCTATCTTAGATATTTATAAGTCTACCATTTGCTTATACTTAGAATATTGCTGCCATGTATGGTCTGGTGCTCCTGCAATATATTTAGAGATCCTTGACAAGATCCAAAGAAGAATCTGCAATCTGAGCTGGAATCTTGAATTCAGTCATTTTTTCAACACTAGGATGTGAATTGTGGTGCAGTGGATATTGGCTCGGAACGAGAAATCGGGGAGCTGAGTTTGAATTCCAGTTGAATTCATTGCATTCGCTTACATGCAAATACCCTTGAGAAATGTATTAATCCGTCTCTTCTCTCCATTTATGGGTTAAATAACAGGACAGATTGGGTTATACAGCCTTGGCTGGCAACCAGTCTACCACAGAAAGTAATGGCAACTTACTGCAGGATAATCTTCTGACCAGCTTTCCTGTGTCTTTTCTTTTTTTTTAATTGTATCACCCCGAGCAAGGCGGTAACGCCACTGATGTGCAGGGGGCTACGTAAGAGTGAAAAGATTGGAAAAGAAAAAGAAAAAGCTGGAAACCACATCCTAAACGGAACAAGGGATGAGCCTCTAAACCTGCTCAATAGACATGGGTGGAGTGTGAACCGGGCGATAGATAGATCTATCTACACCAATTGAAAGAAAAACAAAAACAAAGTGAGAAGATTGGAAAAGAGAAAGCCGGAAGCCACATCCCAAACAGGGAACAAGAGATGAGCCTCTTAACCTGTTCAACAGACGTGGGTGGAGTGTGAACCGGGCGATAGTTTAGTCTATCTACTCCAATTGAAAAAAAAAATTTACTAAGTTTTGACTTAGTTAAAGTCGAAACGGCTTTTAGACAACCGAACAATTTAGTATATTTTAGTAAAAGAGAAAAACAGATATGGTAGAATAAATTAATAGAAAATCTGAACTTACTAACTTGCAGATAGCATTTTGAAAAAGTTGAAATTTCTATATATTTTTGAATTTTCATTTTTTTCTTCAGGATAATTTCGGCATGTTCTTGCCAGTTATTAAGCCCCGTGTGTTGAAAGTGGCCGAGAGAGAGAGAGAGAGAGGGAGGGTAGAAGGAGTGGGATGTCTAGTACCCAGATAGGGGGTGGGGAATAGAAAAGCTGATTTCAAACAGTAACGGTCTACGATTTTTTTTTTTTGGAAGTTTCTACTAGCAGAAAAAATAAACCTCAATCCTATATTTTGAAACAGCTTTTAGACAAGCGAACAATTTAGTATTTTTCTATGAATATTTTAATAGTAATTCCCACGTCTATTGAACAGGTGAAGAGGCTCATCACTTATTCCCTGTTTAGGATGTGGTTTCCAGCTTTCTCTTTTCCAATCTTTTCTTTTTTTTTTTAATCATTTCACCCCGAGCAAGGCAGAAATGCCACTGATGTGTGGGGGGCTACATAACTGTAAAAAGATTAATTAGAAAAGAGTGAGGAGTACAAACTAGTTAGAAAGGAGCAATAGAAAGTTGAGAATGCAGGTGCGATGACAGATACATAGGTGGAGAGAAAGGAAAGGATATACGGGGGTGGGGAGAGAGCTAGAGTCCAGTGGTTAATAGATGAGTATTGACACTGCATTTAAATTTCTGGAGGTTGTAGCCGTCAGGAAAGCAAGAATATGGGAGCGAGTTCCACAGGCGGGAAGTGTGAGAGAAGAAGCTGCAGGAGTAGAATTGTCATCTGCATTTGGCTAACCTGACTGTGAATGGGTGGGACCCAGTTGCCAGTCTGGTTGCACGAGTAAACACCTGTTGAGGAGGCATCAGTGACTTAAGTTTGTCCGAGCAGAAGCCATGAAAGTATTTATAGAACAGACAAAGGGAGGCCACATTTCGACGATGGGGAAATGGCTGCAGTCGAGTCGCCAGATCAGTACCTATCACATTACAGACTCTCCTTTGGAGCCTGTCGAGAACACTGAGGAGAACGGCAGGGGCGCCTGACCATAAATGGCAGCAGTACTCCATGCACGGACGGATGGTTGACTTGTATATATGCAGGATGGATTCAGGCGGAAAAAACATCCTGGATCGTCATAGTGACCCAACCTTCTTAGCAGTAGATTTAGCTATGGATTCAATATAGTGGTTCCATTTGAGGTCTGAGGAGAGAGTAAGGCCAAGGAGGCGTAGTGTATTGCTCTCAGGGAGAATTGCATAGTCTATGCTTATGGGAGGCAGGAGAGGTTGCCTGTAATGGTTGACAGACAGCAGCTTGGTCTTAGATGAATTGAAGTTGACAAGCCACTTCTTGCCCCAGTTCACCACAGAGTGTAGATCCCGTTCAAGGTCAGCAGCGAGATTATATCTGTCCGCCACGACAGGTTTCTTACTGGTGCAGGAGTACATTGTAGTGTCATCTGCATAGATGCCTATTTGGGACTTGATCTCATCTGGGAGGTCGTTGATGAAAATAAGGAAGAGCGTCGGGCCCAGGATAGAGCCCTGTGGGACACCAGCATTCGTGCTGTAGGATGAAGAGGCACACTCATTCAAAATGACCTTCATTTTGCGGTTATTTAAAAAAGATTGGATTAGGTCAAGTAGGCGACCGGTAATACCGTAACCCTGTAGCTTGCATAGGAGGCCAGAGTGCCAAACCCTGTCGAAAGCCTTGGAGATGTCCAGAGCAACCGCACGAGCCTCGTCAGACTCATCAAGGGCCTGGAGCATGTACTCTGTCACGGTTGTTAGCAAGTCGGCCGTGGACCTGGCAAAGCAGAAGCCATATTGCCTGTCAGAGAAGAGTTTGTGGCCAGTGAGATGTTGAACTATTTCAGTATTGATTATGGCCTTGAATACTTTCCCGAATATCGGTAGAAGACTGATAGGGCGATAGTTGGATGGGTCCGAGGGTTCACCACAATTCTTAAATACAGGAACGATTGAAGAGAACTTCCAGCATGCAGGAAAGCAGGAAGCAGAAAGGCAGTAGTTAAACAGTTTAGAGAGGACAGGGGAAAGTTCAGGAGCACACCTCTTAAGGACTATCACTGGAATTCCATCGTCTCCACTCGCCTTATGGGGGTTGAGTTTTGAAATTACTCGGGATACTACTGTCAGGGTAATATATACGTCGTGCAGTTTGGCCTCAGTTTTAATAGGGAAGTCGGGTGGGTGTACTCCGGACGAGTCAAATGTGGAGTTGGATGAGAATTTTTGTTACATGAAGAAACTCACTGCAAACTGATTATAATCCAAAATATGAAAATATAACAAAAAGTTGATAAAGCAATAAAAGTGTTTTCTACATTTGGGAACAATTCACCTAAACTTGTTTGTTTGTTTCGTTTTACGGCGTATCAACCCATCTTGGGTCATTTAACGCCAAATCGAATTATTAAAAATAGAACAAAAACTTAAGAACAATTTCAAGAGGTTTGTATATTTAACAAATTAATATAGATAACAGACTTATATATTTAGACAAATTCATACATTTAACACAAATATTTAACACATTTTATATTAATAAAATATTTTATAAAAATGTATATATTTAATTTGGCTATTTATATTTTATGGCATACCAACCACCACGGTTCACCTAAGCAATGACTGCATTAAAAAAACAGGTTTAGAATATTAAAAGACAAGAAGTCAAAGATAAATTTGAAAAGAAATGAGCTTCTATTTCTGAGCTAAAATGTGGAAAGTGAATTCTTTCTATAAAAACAAAGATGAAAGAAAACTTTTACAATAATATGATCTGTTTTATATCTAAAAAGAAAAATCTGCAAAGTGGATTTAACAAACATGTAGTAGATAGATTAAACTATCGCCCAGTTCACACTCCACTCACGTCTATTGAACAGGTGAAGAGGCTCATCCCTTGTTTCCTGTTTAGGATGCGGTTTCCGGTTTTCTCTTTTCCAATCTTCTCACTTTTTTTTTTCTTCAATTGGAGTAGATAGACTAAACTATCGCCCGGTTCACACTCCACCCATGTCTATTGAACAGGTGAAGAGGCTCATCCCTTGTTTCCTGTTTAGGATGCGGTTTCCGGTTTTCTCTTTTCCAATCTTCTCACTTTTTTTTTCTTCAATTGGAGTAGATAGACTAAACTATCGCCCGGTTCACACTCCACCCATGTCTATTGAACAGGTGAAGAGGCTCATCCCTTGTTTCCTGTTTAGGATGCGGTTTCCGGTTTTCTCTTTTCTAATCTTCTCACTTTTTTTTTTCTTCAATTGGAGTAGATAGACTAAACTATCGCCCGGTTCACACTCCACCCATGTCTATTGAACAGGTGAAGAGGCTCATCCCTTGTTTCCTGTTTAGGATGCGGTTTCCGGTTTTCTCTTTTCCAATCTTCTCACTTTTTTTTTTCTTCAATTGGAGTAGATAGACTAAACTATCGCCCGGTTCACACTCCACCCACGTCTATTGAACAGGTGAAGAGGCTCATCCCTTGTTTCCTGTTTGGGATGCGGTTTCCGGTTTTCTCTTTTCCAATCTTTTTATTCCTATGTAGCTCCCTGCACATCGGTGGCGTTACTGCCTTGCTCGGGGTGATATGATTAAAAAAAAAAAAATCTTTATTTCAGATTACACTAGTTTTCTTTTATTTTCGTAAAGTTTATAACCATCACTAGGATCAGATTAGTTAAAAAAAAAAAAGCATTTATTAACCATAAAGCAAGACTTGGATCTTTTCATTATCATAAGAGCTCATAAACATAAATAAGCTTAGATTAGTTCAAAATCTTATTTTAAGCATGAAGTGTGGCTATGTGTGATTGATTCCTTTCATAGACAGTAAATTTGGTAACATCACTGTTAGTAACATCTAGGTAAATAAATTTGTTAACATCACTGTTAGTAACATCTAGGTAAGTAAATTTGGTAACATCACTGTTAGTAACATCTAGGTAAGTAAATTTGTTAACATCACTGTTAGTAACATCTAGGTAAGTAAATTTGGTAACATCACTGTTAGTAACATCTAGGTAAGTAAATTTGGTAACAACACTGTTAGTAACATCTAGGTAAGTAAATTTGGTAACATCTTTATTGTTGTTATCACAATGTTTCAGCTGTTGTGCCCTCCTGAAGTGTATATCTCTCTGGGTAACCTACAGGGAATTCTGAACTGAACCATTTATTTACACTATTCCTATTCAGACGATTGTCCTCACCATTGTTATTTTTATCATGTTTCAGCCTTTGTGGCCTCTGGCCTTCCTCAGATGTATATCAATCTGGGTAACTGTTGTATCACTGAGGCAGATATGATGCACAGAGAAAATGTGCTGCTGTATTGTTCAGCACAATATCCGGTGCTTAACACTTCAATAGTTAAAATAACAGACAAGACAGAACTTACAACACAGAGAGGAGGGGTTTAGATTAGTCGCCAAAGTAATCAGTCCGAATATTACTCGGAAGATACTCGAATATTACGCTTCAAATGCTACTATTTTTTACTTAAATAGATCATTTAAGACCATGGGTATAACACCATTGAGAGTACTGCAGGGGTGCCAGCCACTCTACAACAGTAACCTACTGGGAATTCTGAACTAAACGCTTTATTTAATCTATGGGTTTAGATTGTTCTCGTTCCAATGCTCATGTCTAGTTCTTATTTTTATTTAGTACTGTTCAATTATTGCTTGCTTGTTTCCACTGAGTGCAAGTATATACTGCTTGACTCAGTAATGGCAAATATATATGTGGAATACTTTGAAGAAATGGCTTTAGAAATGGCACTCCTAAAGTAAGAGTATAGCTGAAATATATAGAGGGCAGCTTCATGACCTGGCCAAATCAGGAAGCTGTACAAATACTGCTAAGCCAGGTGACCTCAATAAGACCTTTGATCTAGTTCACAGTGGAAGAAAGAAATAATAATCAGCTAGCCATTTTGGATGTTATAAATAGCACAGAGAATGAGTTCAAAACATCCCTATATCACAAAACAACTTTCACTGGACAATATATCAACTTCAATTCCTGCCATCCATACAGTGAAGAAAGGGATTGTTTGATGTTTATAACACTGGGCAAAAATCATAACCCAGAAACCTACCAACAAGAAATGATCAGCATTAAATGTTCAGAACAATAACACCCTGACAAACATGACATCAGCATCTACAGGTGAGGACAGAAGGGACAAAGAGGATGACCAAAAAATCCCCACAGTCAGTCTACCTTATGCCAAGAAAAAGATGTTATGAAAAGATTCAGAAGATCTGAGGTTCATACAACATCAAGACAATATTTAAAAGCAGTTTCCCTCCATGGAGAAAGCTCTGCCGAGTAAGGCCTAACACTGGGGAGAATATGACCAAGAATTGCATGTACCCAATTCTTTGCAGTTGTGGCAGGAATATAAAGGTAAAACAAGCTTTCCCCTAAAAGTAAGTCTGGGGGAACATCAAAAAGCCGTAGTGAGAGGTAAGACAATGAAATCAATCATGGCTGATCATATATGTAGGGAAAGAAGTGGTTATAATCCCCTGTAGAATGAAGTTAAGACAAGGAAGAACACTGGAGAGTTAGACATTTGAAAGAATCAGTGAATATGCTAGGCTATGAGGACCTCATTAGTAGGACTAGCATATAAATAAATACAATATAGAAGCTGCTAATAAAAAGACAAATATATTCAACGGCAATCAAAATATGACATCAGCAGAAGCAGTTGCAACTAAAGTTAGGTTTAAGGTACAAAGTTTACTTGAGCACTTTTTACTTTTGCTATGGGACAATGATCTAGTGGGTAAATTATGAATTTGGTGACATAGTGGTTGGGAGTTCAATACTTGGGTTAGCTACTTGCACTCAGTAGAAGTGAGCAAGCAATAACTAAACAGTACGAAATAAAATAAAAGCTCAACAAAGACTTGAGAAGAGGAATGAAAAGTCTACCCCTGTAGATTAAAATAAAGGGTTCACTCTGGAATTCCTGGCTGAAATGTTGCAAAAAAAAAAAAAAAAGAAATCAAAGATGAGGACAATAGTCTGAATATCAGTTGTGCCATGCATGATACATGCTTTGGGCGATCATGTCTTGAAAGAGACATGACTGACTAGGCAGAAGATTATCCTGCAGTAGGTTGCCATTACTTTCTGTAGTAGACTGGTTGCCAGCCAAGGCAATAGAACCCAATCTATCCTGTTATTTAACCCATAACTGAAAGGAAGAGATGGATTAATACCTTTCCCATGGGTATTTGTGCATAAGTGAATGCAAGGAATTCAACTGGAATTCGAACTTGGCTCGAATATAAATAGTGTAAATAATAACTGTTGTTCTAGAAATTCAGACAAAAATAAAACCCAAATTTGTGAATTTCCTACGCATGAACAGGCTTAGTTAAAATTACCCAATGCTATGCTGACAATTTAACTGTAGAATTCTTCATTCTGCCAAAATCTTCAGATTGAAAAAATACTATCTGTATGTAATAGTTTCCAGTGGGACCTGAAAACTAAAGAATACAAGAACATACCATTTGATTTGATATTAAGATCCATAAATATTTATAGATGCTAATCTGAACAAAAATCTTAACTGATCATGCAATTTGTTAATAACTGTGGCAAAAAATGGCTGGTTAATTTTAACACCTTCAAAATGAAACTGTTCTCTTGTCTTGGACAATCTTGTTTTTGCCTTTCATTGGCATGGCTGATTCTAACCTCCAGAAGAATGACTCATTGAACCTTTTTATGGGAGGTTTATAATGACTAAATTGCTAGGTCTGCTGTCAGGAAAGTTGGTTCACCGTGTCGTGATAGACAAATTTTTCTCACAAGAATCTATCTTACATGTTCATAAGTCTATCATTTGCCCATGTATTGAATATTGTTTGCACATCTGGGATGGTGCTTCTGCTATGTGTTTAGAGATTCTTGCTAAAAATCAAAGAATCTGCAATGTTATCTGTCCTGACCTGGTATCCTGGCTTCAGTCACTTTCTTAACACTGTAATGTAGTTTTTTGTGCATTTTCTATACTTTCATGGTATCTGTTCTGATGAGCTTTCCGCTATGGTACCAAGACTTCATGAATTTAAGCACAGGTCTAGACTGGTGACAAGGCTTCATCATTTTACAATTGAAATGGCTAGATGTAATCATAAGTTCTATGCTAAGTTTCTTCTGTCACACTGCTTACTTGTGGCACTCTCTTCTGGCCTCTTGTTTTTCTACTCAACTTTTAATCTCCAAAAACTTAAATGCAATGTCAATCATTATCTTCTGTCTTAATTCCTGTTCTTTTAATGTTCTCTCTTCTTAATAACGTCTTTCTTTTTCTCTTTATTTTTTCACTCAGTAACCCCTTGCATCTTAGTGACTTGCTTGTAGTGAAATGATTAAAAAATTAGTAACGGATGGTCTTCTGTAAAGCAAATTATAAAATATATTTAATAAAAGTAGATAGGTTTGTCTATCGTTCAGTTTACACTTCTACCTAGTCTTTTGAACAGGAGTAGAGGTCTATCCCTTGTTTCGCATATAAGACTAGATTTCTGGTTACTTCTAAAACCTTTTCCCTATGTAACCCTAAGTGGCTTTTTGGCCTTGTACAGGGTGAATATCATTGTGGAAAAAAAAAAAAAGAAAATATATTAAAGATAATTTGAACATGAAAATGATATGCAATAAGTTTTTTTAAAAAGATTTATTTTAAGATACACACTAAAAAGATTTACATCAACAGAGTTGATTATTAACATACATTTTATGCAACCATTTATATATTTTTTCTTATCCAACCATTGTTCTTTTTCTGCCCCTGAGCCTCACTTCATCCAGTTTAAGAATCACTTCTTGATAACCAGTTGTATTTCCATTCTTATATCCATTCAATATACTTTCAAATAATGTGTCCAAATCTGGATGTGTACTGAGAAAAGCTCGTTCCAGAACATAGAGATCCACTCCTTTATCTTCAGCATTGTTTTCAAAGTAACTCAAACCAAAATCAATGAAAACTAAATTGAGATCACTGGGAGAACCACGCAATAGAATATTTGATGTGGTCAGATCACCATGAATGATATTGTTCTTGTGCATTTGGCCAATTGTTTCTCCTATTTTATATATCACTGCCTGTAAAGCACTATCATTGGGGAATTTCTGTTTACAATTATCAATATATTCTTGAATAGTTACTGAATTTTCAATTTTTTCCATAATGATAATCCCATGATCCAAATCTGTCAAAAACACGGCTGGTGTACAAATTCCTAAAATGCAAAATAAATATTACATTATAAAATGTACATGGAATATTCTGTACAAATTATGAATTAATCCTAAATATTTCATATGAAGAATATTTTTATAATTAATAATGTGTTAAGTTAGTATTTTAAAAACTTAAAACTCTGAGATTGATATATTTCAGGAGATTTAAAATTGTTTACTTTTTCATTTGGATTCTGATCTTTTTCACATTGCCTTTTTAAATTTTACTATAAAAATATGCCATTGCCCATTTTATTATAAGTAGATTTTAGTTTTGGAGTTCAATATTTGCCAATGACTGGGACCCTAACAGATATTAACACCCTGAAAAAGAAAAGAATAGAAAACATGAACTTCTCAAATTTCTGATTTTAGTGTAGTGTAGCTGTTATCAGCACAGAGAGTAAAACAGGTATGCTGGGTTCAAATTCAAGTTGAGTTTGTTGCCTTCACTTTCACAGCTATGAATTAAATAGCAAGGTATACTATACTCTCTAGCCTTGATTGATAGTATAAGAAAAGAACAACTCTGAATTCAAAACCTGTTGGACATGGGGCGAGCAAGTTAACCCTGTAAAAACCTACTTACTATTCAAACTGCAGTAGCAACATTGAGCATGAAGAGACCATGGCTCTATAATTCACAGGGTAATCTAATGGCATTTGGAAGAGGAGAAAGGATTCTAGATTCACCGGGAGACTTTTATATAAAGATATATTCAAATAAAAAATTTCATGATGATACTGCAATACATGCTAAGAGGATTACATTGACACTTATTTTGCTACAAGGAATGAGTTATCAAAGTGAATATATAGTGATGTGTTGCATTACATGTAATCTCTAAATCCCAATGCTACTGCATAGATGGTATTAACAAAAAGATTTCTTTTTCTTTCTCATTTTTATTGGAGGAGAGGGACAGGTGTGGCAGCTTGGATTTTAAGAGGAGCAGGAGGAAGGACTTCATAGGAAACTCACGTTGCTCGCTGGCCTAGTGTCTCTATGTGATCTTAGCCTGTCACTCAAACCTGGGTGTGGAAAGCGTACCAAAGCTTCAAAATTCTTGTCATCTTTTGTTGAATTCATGCCATTTTGAACTTACATCCAAAACCCAGACAAAGGCAATCCATTACTGTCAGAATACTATGCCCATGAGGTATTTTGACTTTCCTGGTCCTGGTCTTTGCATTTTGCAACAGATGTTCATGCTATAAAACACAGAAAACTACAAGATGATGAAAGCATCGTCCACTCATGAGATCAATCAGAACTTTGTAACAAGCATTCAAAAATATTATTTGATGAATCAGTCTTTCTTAATTCTAATCTTTTTTTTTTTTTGGTCCACTTGAATCTTATACCACTATGGGTAAATATCCGGATAGACTAGTTCCTATAGTCTTGAATGACAACCAGTATAAGAGCAGGATAAGATGGAATTCAAAACCTCCAACGATGGGTTAAATAGCCTCACCAACATACAATTGGTCAAATGTGACAAGTATGGCTACACCTTGAAGACATGCTCAATCAGAGAGGGAACTTCACTGATATGATACAGTAATGAGTAGTTAACAATGTTAACCATATCATCTTGCACCAATTCAAACATACGCACAATAGTATTGGCGCTAGAGGGTGTCGTCAGTGATGTCTTTGCGTAGATCACTAGAAGTCTCGGGTCTTTCAACATCATACCCCCTTACCGCACCGACCAGACCAGAGATGATCAGTCTCTGGTCCACCCTAAATGAGTGCTTTCAGACACTGGAAAAATTTATAACGTTTGGGTCTGGTACGAAGTCTTGAAAATGCTTCCGATTGGCGACAGACTTTACATTAAGAGGCCACTTTATATTAAGAGGCGAAATCAGAAATGCAGAATTTTGGGGGATTTTAGCTCACAATTTGTTTTGAACTCCAGCTACTCGCTCTTTTGATTCATAACCAATTGTCTGTATTTTCTGCTGTTTCGGTTATGGACTTGAGTGCTTTCCTTTTTTTTACTCCAACTATACCAATATCAGTTAAGGCTTTGCTTAAGGACCTTGCTGCAAACCCTCTAGTCCCCACTTTTATCGGAGTGCAGCTAGCCCTCCAGCCTTTAACCCTGCAACTCTCCATCAGTTCGTCATATTTTAACTTCTTCTTTTCATGGGCTTCTTCTGCATTTTCCTCCCAGGGGACCGTCAGTTCCCACAACACTATCTTCTTCAAATTATGTGAGAAGAAAACTATATCTGGGCGAAGTTTTGTGGTGGCAATTTGCTCTGGGAATTTCAATCGAGCCTATATCGGCCCTTAGTTCCCAATCTGTTGCAGGAGGAATGACAACCAGTATAAGAGCAGGATAAGATGGAATTCAAAATTTTTTTTAAAGTTTGGGCCCAATTTCTTTCGTGCTATGCTGTTTTTTAATGAAAAAGTGGAGGTACCTAAAAGATTTTTGCACTTTTCTTTTGAATTTTTCAACTCCATTAATTTAAATCGATTTACCAGGTGACTTTATTTTTTGTTTCTTACGTTGTAAGGTTTTGAAAGGCTATTTTCTTGCCAAGGAGGACTGAGCAAAAAATCAGCTTTTTTTGTCACGCTTTTCAGCAAAATCTATTTTAATTTACAATTACTACATTTTGCAGTTAACTTTGTTGCAAGCACGATTTCTCTCATACTGCACAATGCAACGTTGCAAACACATACTGAGAGTGCGTTGTTTTTTGTATGCAAAATGAAGGAAAGAATAATTTTAATTTTTTATTTTATTCTATGGATAGTTTACTTTATCGGCTTGTAATTTCGAACGATTTATCTTCATAATAAAAGCTTGCATGTTTTGTAGTTCTTTCTTTTAAATGGTGTGTACTATAGAGTGCAGACTAATCGTAGTGTCGAGGGAACATAAGGAAAGAAGGAAAATGAAGTTATTCTTTTAACTTAAAACTTTTAAATTAAAACTGAAAATATTTTTTAAAATTTTGTCTTATGGTGCAAACCCACACACACTGAGAATATAAATTAAATTAATTATGAAATTGATTTTCCGAATTAAAGTATATGGACATGTCAACCAAATACTTTTTTATTTAAATCTGAAAATGATTTAAAAAGATAAACTAAACAGTTTTCTTCACCTTTCATTCTACATCGCAACATTGCTCGCACTTCCGATTTTAACCGTTGTTGAGTCAAACTTCGATCCAAACTCTCATGTCGATAGGCTTTGGCGAAACGTTCTTTTATAATGCAAGGTCTGTCGTAAAAATTCGATTCAAAAATTTTAGCTTCTGCGCCTTGTTTAATCATCGTCATGGATTCAATCATGATTGCATATGTACAAACTTTTGTTTGTAGACAGGCGTTAAAACACGGAACTTTTGAGCGGAAACGGTGCCAAAATTGAGAGTTCCTTATTTAAATAACGAACGCATTTTCCCCGCACTGTGTGCATAAGATCAGAGGTCAAAGGTAGTCCAGTCCCATCCGCATTTATTCCTCAATTACCACTGATTAACCCCAGCCCTTTTCAACATAGAGAGAGTAGTGGCGAGTAAGAATTTGTACATCGAAATTAATCACCGCATAATTTTCACAAGGTGAGGCGGAAGAAATTTTCTGGTGTGCATCCCCAACCACCCTAGCAATGATGATTTTCTAAGCGTAGCTCAGATGTGGCACAAGGCCAGAAGTATGGGGTATCCAGTAAGGATGGAACTCACTATTCTACTGCCACCCAAGTAAAGAGGTTATTTTGTTTTGCTTTAGAAAAACCCCCGGAAAAATACAATTTTAGTTGAGAAAATATTGAAGAAAGAAAGAAAGTTATGGATAAAATATAATTCCAATTAAATTTATTTATCTTGACTATAATAAATGAATCTTTATTAAGTTCAAAACGATTCGTTGGATTATTTCAGTTTAGCTTAAATTTAAAAAAATTTAAACTTTCCATATATTGCAACTGGTTATCTAAGGGAGCTAACTCTTTTTTATCACTAGTATATTATTTCCCCATCATCTATATTCTGTTCATACACACTGATAACTTTCCCAAAAACTTCTGCTGACAAGAGTAGAAGCACATTTCTACATTTCTGTTAAAAGTAGATCACAGCTACACATTCTTAGTTTTTTTCTCTAAACCCATTAAAAGTGGATCACTTGTCAAAAAGGCTTTCTGTTTAGTCAGTATATTAGTACAGTGTAACCCGGATATAAGAGACCCTAATATAAAAGAAACTCGAGTATAAGAGATATTTTCTCTGGTCTCAAATTAGAGCCTGTGGTAATGTATATAAAATAGACCAAACCCTGATATAAGAGAACCTTTACCCGGTCCCTGCGACGCTCTTATATCCGGGTTATACTGTAATCATATTTTCATTCATTTTGTTCACTTGTTCTGTTGTTATTACTCCTTTGGTAAAGATGAACCGTAATATTCAATTTTAAGATATAAAATAGATAAATGTAGATCGATGGATATATTACCCAAACACAAATATTTTATGACAAATTATGCAAAACACATTGATAGACTGATCAAATCATGGGAGTTGACTCTTACAAATAATTTGTATTATCTCCCTTTCTACATATATTTTTAAGAAAGAAAAACGAAATCAACTAAAAAAATAATAGATGTGGATTGCGGAGGTTCAATTGGGTATTAAATGTTCAACAAGTGAATAAAGGATATGGGGTCTGAATTTTTATACTTATTGATATTTTAATGAACATCCTAAAATATTATATCTATCTATCTATCTATCTATCTATCTATCTATCTATCTATCTATCTATCTATCTATCGCGGTTGCTATGTTTTTCTTACCCACATTCGATCCATGTCTGCGATTGGGTAATAAATCACTATTGTTCTTGTATAGGACAATTTAGCAATAGCAGTCGCCTTTGAATCTTTTGGCACTTAAGCAGCTCTTTCATATGTGTGTGGTGATTGGTTAATTTTTAGCCAATCACATATTATTTTTATGTAAAATCAGTTTACCGCGCTTGTTTTTGATCCACCCTCTTTCGTTAAATGCGACGACTTTCAGCAAGCTAGTCAGTAGAGGAACAGGCTGGCTAAATGCCTCCACGTAAGTCTCTCTACTCAATCCTTCCTTAACGCACACACAGACACAGAACTTTTTTTTTTTTTTTTTGTTTGAACATTTTTACCAAGAACTTTTGAACATTTTTTAAAATCATATCACCCCGAGCAAGGCGGTAACGCCACTGATGTGCAGGGGGCTACGTAAGAGTGAAAAGATTAGAAGAGAGAAAGCCGGAAACCACATCCTAAACAGGGAACAAGGGATGAGCCTCTACACCTGTTCAATAGCTGTGGGTGGAGTGTGAACCGGGCGATAGTTTATTCTATCTACTCCAATTGAAAAAAAAAGTGAGAAGATTGAAAAAGAGAAGATTGGAAAAGAGAAAACCGGAAACCACATCCTAAACAGGGAACAAGGGATGATGAGCCTCCTCACATGTTCAATAGACGTGGGTGGAGTGTGAACCGGGATATAGTTTACAAAATTTGTGTTACTTACAATTACATTCAAAATAATTGTATTCTTCATGTTATTGATTTTTACATGAAAATCTTTCTAACAATTATAACAAACCTTTTCAGCGCAAGAAAAAACTTTCTTCATTTAATTGATTTTGGTCAACAAACAGTTAAAGGGGAACAACTTTTTCCTCCTACTTTATGTATACTACTATTACATGCTTTGTTTGTTTAAGGCTGTATTTTATAGAATACTTTATTTTATTGGTTACAAATTGGAATTGTTGTCTTTATTTTTCTTGAATCGTATGTTGGACAAATCGTAATATAAATCGTAAATTGATAAACAGAGAAAATGTTCATCTTAAAATATCAGGCACTAAGTACATTTCCAAAATACATTTTCGTATTGAGTTGAAAACTATTGAGTTGAATTCCACAGAAACAAAAAATTGATTCAAAGTTTCTAAATTGATTAAAAACAAATCGAAAGTGTTAAGTTGAATGAACTTTTTCAATTTGTTTTGATCATTTTGGAAACCTTGTTTATATGGAGCAATCTTCTTCTTCATCTTCTATGTGCCCTGTCCCTTCAGGACGTAGGCGATCATGGTTCTCCATGTCTCCCTATCCCTTGTGGCTCTTAGTAGGTTTCCTCCTGTTGCTCCTGGCAACCCCCGTTCCGTCATCCACCTGATCAGATCCTGCAAATATGTTATCCGCTGCCTTCCTCTGTCTCTCTTTCCTTCTATCTGACCAGTCAGTATCAGGTTCTCCAGGCTCTCCTTTCTCAGTGCGTGTGCCAGGAACTTCAGCTGTCTCTTATTGATGCTCAGTATCAATTTCCTTTTTGTTGCCATTCTTTCTAACACCTCGTCGTTGCTTGCATGCTCAGTCCACGATATCCGTAGCATCCTTCTGTAGAACCACATTTCGGCCGCTTCCAGTTTTGTCCTCATTTTCGATGATATTGTCCAGCATTCACTGCCGTATTGAAGAACTGACATCACGTAGCAGTCCAGCACTCTTTTCTTTGTTTCTATTGAGATTTTCTTGTGTGTTAGTATTTTGCTCATCTTCTGGAACGCGTCCTTTGCCATGCCAATTCGCCTTCGGATCGTCGTGTCGCATTTTCCATCTCCTGTTAGAACACTTCCTAGGTACTTAAATTTTTGTACTTGCTTGATTCTGATATCTCCCACCTGTATTTGGCATTTTGGGTTGTATCTTTTGCTGATGACCATGCACTCAGTTTTCTTAAAGTTTATTTGTAGTCCCATCTTGTCACTCTCCACTGCTACTTTCTGTATGAGGTCTTGTAGTTTCTTTTCCGTGTCCGCAATCAGCACTGTATCGTCCGCATACCTTATGTTGTTCAGGTTGTGGCCTCCAATAACAAGTCCTGGCGTCTAATCTAGGGTCCTCAAAAAATTCTCGCTGTATAGGTTGAACAAATCCGGTGAAAAGACACATCCTTGTCTTACGCCTTTTTCTATCTTTGTGTATCTACTGAGATCGTTACCTGTCCGTATGCAGGCCGTTTGCTGCCATTAGAGATTCTTGATTATTCTTATGTCTTTCCCGAAAATGTCGAGGCTGCCGAGCATCTCCATCAATTCTTTGTGTCGTATCTTGTCGAATGCTTTCGCGTAGTCAATGAAGCATAGGTACAAGTCTTTCTTCATTTGTAATGCCCTTTCAGAGAGCATCCTGGCGTTCCTTGTTCCAATGTCTTTGACGAACCCGCACTGTTCCTGCCCTATTTCTGGTCTGATTCTGCTTCTCGCTCTATTCATCAGGATTCTGACAATCAGTTTTGTAATGTGACTCATTAAGCTGATAGTTCTGTGTAGTTCGCACTCGTTTGCACCAGGTTTCTTCGGCAGTGCTATAAATATCGACTTGCATAGGTCGTCTGGTATAAGGTTTCCAAAATGATCGAAGCAAACTGAAAAAGTTCATTTTTCACATGAAATATATTACAGTGGAATTCAATATAAAAGATGTATTTTTAGGTACTTAGCTTCAACAGTAGAAAGAGTTCTTGCAATCAGCAGTAGTCATTACTGGTTAATAATGTATTGGCGTGAAATGGACATCGTTGAAGTGTAGTCTTTGCTTTCTTTCACGTTGATTCACTTTCTTGTCGTGATTATTAAACTGGTTGAAATAAATAAGTGAAGTTCATATTGACGTGGATTTTGTTGTCGCATTCAACTTAGCGACGCATGGCGAAAGAAGTGGGCGATTGTTGTTACATTACATAGCGGCGAATGTACATAGGTGGCTGCTTCCGGGCCAAACTGAAATCGTAGGTGGTTTCTCTCAAATAATAGCAGAAGTAGATCAAATCGCCTCGGTGGAAAAATCACGTCTCGTGCAGAAATATTTTTGTGAAGTGAATTAGCCAATCAGATTTCGAGTTTTAAAAAAATTTAGGAAGCTGGCTGGAGCTTGATTTTAAGAAAAGTGCAAAAAATTTACCTAGTAAAAATAAAGCGATAAATAAATTGTCACCAAGCTACGATCAGCAAATTGTTATATGATAGCATAGTAGTATTTTTTATCCAATCACGTTGTGAGTTTGCAAATCGTGAAGAAGAAAGTTATTTTTATTTCGTATCCACCATAAATGAATTGTATGTAACATGGCTGGTTCTATCTGTGAAGTTTTCAATTAATGAAACTAAGGAATATAGTTTGTCTGAACATTTGCCATGAAAATAGCAATAGAGTAGCAAAGTTTCATCTGTGGGAAAAATTTGATATGGCAGAAAATAATTCATCACCCATAAGGCCGTGTAAACAATTTTGAAATCTGTCCAAGCTGTGAAGATTTTACAGCTCCAGCCCAAATATGGCAAGAATACTCCAACTTTAGTATGATTGTTTTCTTGAAATTATAAAACAGGGCAGAAGGAATTAGGTTCTTTCTGGTATGATACAAGGAACCAACTTTTTTTTTTTCAGCATCTTTAGTGATGACTTTTTGTATGATTTCTACTTAATGTCTAGAATGAGCAACAGATGTACAGGTCAAGGAACGCCATTGAGAGTAGAACCATGTAGTGGATGTGGTTATTATTTCAGTTATTCTCTTATTAAAATAACTTTCAAGCATGTTTCAGATAACCGAATCCACCGCATTCAAATTTGGGCAATAGCAATCAAATAAATGCATGCAACAAACAAAGAAATGCAAAAGATTCCTTGCACTAAAAATAACAAATTAGTATTTATATCACAAAATACACAATTTGGCATGAAATATTTTGAATGGAGAGAATAAGATAAGATTTCAAATGTTGTATGAAAATGTTAACAGCTCAAATATGAGAAGAGTTCTCTCCCTTTGACAATAAACTTGGTAAAATGTAAAATATAGTTTGTTTGGTTTTGGGTGTTATAAACAGTTTAAAGGATGAATGTTATTTAAATGTTTGAATAAAATGTTCCTTTGATTGAAATGTTTGGTGATTGAAAATTTAGTAGAGTGAACAATTGTATATGTTAAGACAGTACTTAACTTGGTAAAAATTCAACAATCAGAGTGACAAAGGTTCCAGTGGCAATTGGTCCAAAATAAATTTCTCACTGATGAGTTTTGGGAGATTTCTGTTTGCTATAATTGCTGGTAGGCTCCAGCACACATAATTAAGATTTTGGCAGAATCTTGACCTAAACGCATTCTTGGATGTATTCCCATATGCTTGTTTTTTTTTAAACCAATCAGTGATGACCAAGAGCAAATTCAAATTTAAATCCAGTGTCTGTGATGAATTGGACAAGTTTTGTTCTTATTAGCAAAATACATTGTGCAATAACTACATTGTTGCTGGTATTTTTTGTGCTCACATATTATGCATTGAGTAAATTGTTGCATATGTTCTTTCTTTTTAAAAATGTATTTTTATATTTCACATAACCAGTGAATTTGTAATATTTTCATGATAAAATAATTTATATCAGTGATATGAGAAGTTAATTACACAACCATTTCATCATGATGGGAGAAAAATAAGTGTCTGCTTTGTAGTATGTTCTTTATTCGGTTGAGTTAATTCGGACATTTATATGTCTATTACACCAACCATTACAATCCTGCATCGACGGCTACAACCTCCAGGAGTTTAAATGTAAGGTCAATAGACACCTCCTAACACACTAACTTGTACCCATTCTCTCCAACACTCTCCTTATGTACATCCTCCTTCTGACATTTCCTATACCCAATTGCTCTATGTAACCCCCTGCACTATAGTGGCAGTGGCATGCCTTGCTTGGGGTGATATGATTAAAAAAAAAAAATGTTTAAAAAAATTTTAATGAGAGATTTGCTTTCCTTGAACCTTGGTACATGTGAAGCTTTTCATAGTTGAACAGTTTGAAAGTATGCTAAATTATACAAGAGGGTGCAGATTTGAACCCTGTCAAGGGGCACATCCTCTTTATTACAGACTCTTGAAAAATCCAAGCCTGTAGACATCAGTTAATCTGTAAAAAAAACCCCCAAAAAACCCCCCAAAAAAAACAGAGATATCTATTCACCATTAAATACATAGTTTGACAAACTTGAACCTTTATACCTGCAACCACCCCCCCAAAAAAAACCAAAAACAAAAAAAAAACAAAAAAAACGGAATGTCAAAAGGATCACTGTTAATTTTGTTAACTACCTTCAATCCTTGGCAGTATTTATTGTCTTAAAAAGTGATAATTAAAATTAAAATTAAAATTAAAGTGATAATTAAAATTGTAAAAAAACATAACTCTATGATGAAAGGGAATTAATACATTTTTGTTGTTCTTGAGAATTTACAACAAAATTAAATACTATCTTTTTTTTTTTGGCATGCCTAATATTTATGGTACTAACATAAGTAATAATATGTGTCTAACTAAATTGCTTATCTTGACCAAGTTGTTCTTTAAACTGTTCTTATTTATTTTATTTGTTCTATGTATTGCATGGTGACTCCCACCACTCATTGTAATATTTTTGTATTTTGGACAGTGCCTTTGCAAAACTTCCAGGTTTTAGCTTAATACTGTGGGAATTTTCATGAAATAAATTTATATACCTAAATAAATACTTTTTGGTTTGGAGGACATTTTTCTTATGGATTTCTCTTCATCCAAACTGAAAGACTTAAACTAAAGACATCTATGAACGGTATCAAATAAAAATGCCTAGTTGAGCCCGTAATAATATAAAAATACATTCTCATTACACTAAAAAATAATATTTTGGCTCGACAAACTGAAAAAATCTGAGGATCTCATACTTGTAACTCTAAACTGAGCTACGAGAAAGTTTAAAACCAATTGCCTCTTTGTATGATATTCACCAGATATCATAATGAATGCTATCAGATGGCAACTTGAAATGCCCTCAAATATCCATTTGATCTGATTTGACATGATATTGTCTTTCAGTGGCTCGACATTCAACAATTTTTCTTTTTTAAAAGCCAATGAACACTCCCGATGAGATAAATTTTCAGCTTTGTCATTTGATTTATTTAAAAAGAAAGCAACTTTTATTTTTATCCTGAGGAAGAAGGCTGACTAGATTATAACAGAGAAGGATAATAGTTTAAGTTTGACCGCTCTGAAACACAGTCTGGGTAGCCAACCATGAGCACTATCACACCACCCCTCCGGCATATGTGCTTAATTCACATGAAAGAGATTTACCCATTCATACAGTGAAAATGTTTTTATTTCTTTTAAATTTTGAGTTCCTTGCACCCTTACAAAATATAAAATTAGAGTGAAATAGGTGGGCAATTGATTAACAAAATAGAAAGAATCTCCTGAAAGTTTATCTCATCTAAATCTATCTTACACATATATAAATCTATCATCCGCCAGTGCATTGAATACTGCTGTCACATCTGGTTGGGTGCCCCTGCTATTCATCTCGGGCTTCTTGACAAAATCCAACGAAGAATCTGTAATGTAAAAGGACTTCTTTAAGCTAATAAAGATTTTATATGATGAAATCTTACATAAGTAGTCAGTCAGCCAGTTAAGTGCTATATGTGATTCACACTTGGTTGATCATGTCTCGAAAAAGACATGACTGACTGGGCAGAAGATGACATGGTTTCCGGCTTTCTCTTTTCCAATCTTCTCACTTTGTTTTCTTGTTTTGTTTTGTTTTTTCAATTGGAGTAGATAGATCTATCTATCGCCCGGTTCACACTCCACCCATGTCTATTGAACAGGTTATGAGGCTCATCCCTTGTTCCCTGTTTAGGATGTGGTTTCAAGCTTTCTCTTTTCCAATCTTCTCACTTTGTTTTCTTGTTTTGTTTTGTTTTTTCAATTGGAGTAGATAGATCTATCTATCGCCCGGTTCACACTCCACCCATGTCTATTGAACAGGTTATGAGGCTCATCCCTTGTTCCCTGTTTAGGATGTGGTTTCTGGCTTTCTCTTTCCTAATTTTCTCACTTTGTTTTCTTGTTTTTTTTCAATTGGTGTAGATAGATCTATCTATTGCCCAGTTCACACTCCACCCATGTCTATTGAACAGGTTAAGAGGCTTATCCCTTGTTCCCTGTTTAGGATATGGTTTCCGGCTTTCTCTTTTCCAATCTTTTCACTATTACGTAGCCCCCTGCACATCAGTGGTGTTACCGCCTTGCTCGGGGTGATATGATTAAAAAAAAAAAGAAAAAAAAAAGTAGGTTGCTATTACTTTCTGTGGTAGACTGGTTGCCAACCAAGGTTATAAGAACCCAATCTGTCCTGCTATTTAAGCTGGAATAAGAAATGATGGATTAATACCTTTCCTAAGGGTATTTGCGTGTAAGTGAATGCAACAAATTCAACTGGAATTTGAACTCAGCTCTCCAGTTTCTCTTTCTGAGTTGATAAGTAGAGGAGTACGAAATATAGCAAACATCAGTTAAAATTTTATACTGAAAAATTTTGAAACTACATGGTTGATTAGATTTAAATTTAAAAAGTTTTGGTGACTGCTGAAACTAGGTTCATAACCAAGCTAACTTCATTCAACTTTCTTACGCTTTTATTTTCATTGTTATTATTCTTTAATCATTTCACCCCAAGCAAAGCAAAACTGCCACTGGTAAGCAGGGGGTTACAGAAGAGGTGAGATAAGAAAGAACAAGTCACAGGGGTATCAGAGAATGAGTAAGAACAGGATGAGTATACAGTTGTGAAGAGGGCTACATGAGAGTGGAGAGGAAATGAAGAAGAACATGATACAAGGGTTGTTATGGAAAGGATGTGAGTTAAGAAGATAAGAGATGACAATTGACTTTGCATTTAAATTCACACATGGCAAAACTATTGGGATATGCTCAATATTATTACAATAAGTATCTACAAAGATTTAAAAGTAAAATATGAGAAATGTGGCAATTTCTTTGAAGAGTGGATGACGGTTTCAAGAAAGATATGATGTTTGAGCAGGATAACAGAAAAGTTGAGGGAGATGTGGACGGCCAATGTCCTGAAGAGACACTGCACTTTTTTAAAAAATCATTTCACCCCAAGCAAGGCAGAACTGCCACTGGTGCACAGAGGGTTACAGAATAGGTTGAGTGATGAGAAAGAGGAAGAAGTTACAGAGGAATCAAAGAATGAGTAAGAAAAGGATGAGAATACAGGTGTGAAGATGGCTACATGAGAGTGGAATAGAAAGGAAGAAGAACATGATACAAGGGTAGTCATGGAAACGATGTGAGTGAAGAAGATGACGATTGACTTTATATTTAAATTCTTCGAGATTGTAGTTTTCAGGGAAGCAAGTATATGGAATGGAAATTCCACAGGTGGGAAATGTGAGCAAAGAAGCTGATAGAGTAGAAAATGCAGTTACATTTGATTGGTTTCACTGTAAAAGAGTGAAACCCAGTTGCTAGTCTAGTGGCTCGAGTAAATGCATGCAGAGGGAACACCAGGGAGCTAAGCTTGTCAGAGCAAAAGCCATGAAAATATTTGTAGAGGAGCCACATTACGTCAGTGAGAGTTGAGCTACCAGGTCGTGATCAATTACATTACAGATTCTTCGTTGGATTTTGTCAAGAAGCCCGAGATGAATAGCAGAGGCACCCGACCAGATGTGACAGCAGTATTCATTGCACGGGCGGATGATAGATTTATATATGTGTAAGATAGATTTAGATGAGATAAACTTCCTTGCTCGACAAATGGAACCAACCTTCTGAGCAGCAGATTTAGCTATGGATTCAATGTAGTCATTCCACTTCAAGTTGGCTGATAGATTTAGACCTAGGAAGTGCAGTGTTTTGCTTTTAGGGAGACTAGCTTGATTCATTCTGATTTATTCCACATTTTAATAGCAATAGTTTTGTTAGAAAAGGAGATATGTTTGATGATCCTGACTGTATTATGAATTTACTGTGTAAGATTCTGGAATTAGCATACTTTTTATATATTTTTGCTTTAATAAATTTCTTTCTCCTTTAATTAATACTACATTCTTTAAATCAAAACTATGGTCACACTTATATAACCAACATAGAATAATTTGTAATAGTGATAACAAAGAAAGTGTAAAGTCAAAAATGCAGTGAGTCAGTGGAATACCAAGAAAAATGACATTTAAGGCAAAGTAGGCCTCAGTATTGGAGATAGAGCATTAATAAAATTAATACAAATATAAAGTTTGTCATTTAAAAAAGGGTTGTTTATAATTGCTTTTCCATTGATCAATTGCATATGGGTTGACATAAGAAAAATTATAAAAATATTCTTATGCAAGCACAGAATTCTATTTTAGCCATTAAAACAAACATTTTAAAACAACAAGTAAGAATTTTTTTATTGTTACTGTAGACAGTAAATTGAAAAGCTGATTAGTTTTCATTCCTCATTATTTATGAGAAGACTAAAAGGAGTGTGTAGACTACAATGTCTATAATGGTGGGTGTAATGAATAAAAGCAGGGATATATACATGTATTAATAATAATATATATATATATATATATATATATATATATATATGTACACACATGTGTGTGTGCTCACGCTTCTCTTTCTGTGTGTGTGTGTGTGTGCAGCATCTGTTATAATTGTACAGGCCTGCATGGAAGTGCCAGTCTCAATTACAGTGAATTCATGTGAAGATGGTCTTTTCCAATGTCACCTTGTTTTCCTTCCACCAGGCACACTTCTCGACGGAAAGCCTTCATTTCTCCTCTTCTTGCTCCAGCCCCCACTGTAAACCGCGTCTCAAACGTAAACGATCGTTGGTGACGTCTGTAATAATAATAGCCCATTAAGAGTTATTGCCCTTAGTCTAGGGCACACACCTTTTGCGGGAATAAAACATTGCGTCCTACCCTTGAAACCTATACAAGTGTCTCCTATTTTCTTTTTATATTACATGGTAGCAGCGATAAAATGAAAATTTTCACAGCAAAAATAGAATAGGCTACCTAACAACAATAACAAGAAAATGTTTGTGTCAAGTCAAATGGACTTAAGACCCCTTTTTGAACTTTTTGAACGGAAGAAATTTTGCTATAGACGGGGTTGAGAAGATAAATAAATAAAAGGTCAGAGTTTAGTAACTATAGGCTACCATTTTAATTTGTTGTTGACTCTATCAGGTTAAATGATTTAACTTAAATCTTTTATGTGTGAATGTTCATATATATATATATATATATATATATTGCGGTGTTCAGGTTATAAAGAGTTTTTCTTCGTCTATATAGCATATTTAATTTGTTACATGTGTGTGTCCGGTGGAATGTAGTAGCAGGTTGCAGTTTGCGTGTGCTATGTTATAATTTGTTCCGGTATTTGGGTGTGTGGATTGTCTCTTGAATTAATTCCTTGGTTTTCTGTATATTCTTTTCGTGAATATTAGGGCACGTCTTCCTTTGGCTAGTTGGTGTGTTGAATCTCCGACTGCTGATTCTAGATGCCCTGGCATAGGACTAATAGACGACGTCATAGTTTATGGCAGTATATCACTATTTGGCGCTAAAGTGTTAAAAGATAGAAGGAAAGACATCCAGATAAAGTAAATGAAGAATTTTCTGTTTTGTTAAAAAAAAGAGAAATCTCAAAAAATTAAAGAAATTTACCGCGGAGAGGCAGTGTGCAAAAAGGGCCATGTAGTGAATATAGACAACTGATTAATGACTTTGTCTTTTTGGTACAAGTTATCAAAACACGGGACTGTATATACAGATTTTATACAAGCGAAAAATTGAAATAGAAATTTCTCAGTGATTAGCCGAGGCGACGGCGAGCGAGACTGCACTATACACAAGGTCGGAAATAAAGATTTATTTGTGAATGAAGAATTTAATTATTGACCCTGATAAGAAATCGAGAGAGACATCTGGCAAATTTCTGGTCGGGGATCAGGTTTTTCCATGCGTAGGAGAAAATTAGAAATAATAAAAAAAAGTTCATTAATGACAGCAAATAAATGCGACCTGAGACCGACGAATCATCAAATCAGTTGAAAGAGGGCTGGTTGGTGGTGGGCAGGTTGGAAAACTAAGGAAAGCGGAGAATTTGTACATGCCTTTGAGGTGTGAGATACCAATGAAGAAAGGAAGGTGTTGATTTGAGCGTGTCGATGCCTGTAACTGCTGCTCACGGAAAGGAAGAACCCCAAATTGAAAAAGATAATTAATCTTCGAAAGCCAGACAACAAATAAACCTTTATTGAAATTTAATAATTCACCGATTTCCCTGGACCGGTCATACTCCACATCAGTTTTGAGTGGAAATCCATATAAGCGAAGGCTCGAAGCGCCCAAACAGAATTGCGGAGTGATTTTGGCCGAAGACACCACAAATTTGCGGTTGAGACGAGAGGCCTTGCCGCCTGACATGACGTGACTGCCTGCCTAAGAAGAACTCCGACTCGAACCCTTTACTAAACTTAGCAGAACTAACCGAAGTGTTACATTTCAACGTTAGATGCAGGTTGGGAAGATAGCTGTCTGCATGAAGTAGGTAGAGTTCAACAGCCGGAATGAAAAAGCCTGTACCAAGAATCGAAGATATAAAGTTTTATTTTTTGTGAAGATATTTTTTTCTTGTGACTTCCTCATCCCGAACGACTTCCTTTGCAGCGTTTCCTGAAGGTTATTCGGCTTCACACGTCTTAGAATCAAATGAAACAAAACGTGGGATAAGATTGGGTGTGGTCGCATTATTCAGCTGCATTTAAGCAGTTTGCAAATGAGTGGGGATTTGATCATCGCACATCATCCCCGAAATATCCACAGTCTAATGGACTTACAGAACGTTGCTTGCAGTCGATGAAATCTGCCATCAAAAAGCAGCCCTGGCATCAACATGGTACTGCTATGATTTAAGTTATTCAATAGAAAATTGGTTAGCAACATCCCAGTAAAATGTACTAACTACAATACGCAAAAAGCGAAGATAGCAGTCCGTTTGTATAAGAGAAAGCTGGACAGAAAGCATACTATGACCAGCATGCGAAATATCTCCCAGATATCCAAATAGGACGGCGCGTTAGGATACATAACAGGGACACAAAGATACAGACCCCCGTGTAGGGTTTCATACATTGACACCCACCCACACACACACACACACACACACGCATGGTCACTCGGCGTTCCACGTGATGACTGGTTCTCGCCAAAAACGATGCTAATAAAAACGGAAAACAGCACGTGGTACACCAGTTAGGATTTCGTCCCGGGACAAGAGAAAACATGTCTTCCTAACTCACACAAACACACGCGCACTAATTGCGTGTAGCAATTAGTGGCGCAAAATTTCTTTTACTTTTCTTCTCCTACATTAACACTATGCACATTAACTTTCATTCAAACAGGACTTTACATAAAATAACTTCCTACACGTAAATCCACAATTTTTCCAACCTTCGTCAGTAGAAATCCACCGACTGCTACATTCGCATGTAAGTCTCTCTCTCTACTCAACGCACACACAGACACAGAACTTTGTCTTCTGTCTGACTTTCTTCATCAAGGATTTGAACTTTGAACTCTTTACGATAATCTTAACAATTGTTACAAACCTTTCTTTCAGCTAGAGAAAAAAACTTCATACATCTTATTTTGTTTCTACGAACAGACGAAGGGGAATGACTCTTTCCTTTTCACTTTCTTATGCATGCTTTCTCAACCCCATGTAACCTTTGTCAATACATTGTTTTTCTGGTTACTTTCGCCTTTTTGTTCATTCTTAAATCCTGCTTTAAATCATGACCTCATGTTACGTCGAGTCGACTCGTTAAACATAAATTAGTAAGTGGACCCTTCGTCCTCTACACCCGCAGTTGTCACCCAAATAAGTTATTGCAAATCGCCTGAAGACACCACATGGTAGAAACCTAGGTCACGTAATAACACGTTTACAAATGAAGAATACACACACACACACACACACACACACACACACACACACACACACACACACACATATATATATACTCAAATTTCCCGTACTAATTTATGGTTACGAGTTGACACAAGATAAACAATTTTTTTTATTAAACTTTCGAAGGTTCTAATTAGATTAAAAATGTAGTTTAATAAAATTCCATTGCTATTTTTTTAGTTTAAATAATAACATAGAGATAAACAAAAAAAACAAAAAACAAAAACAAAAACAAACAAAAAAAGTTCCAGAGATCTATGACAGGAGAAATTTTGCATGAAAGCACGAGATTTGGCTTCACCTGACCGACTGTTCTCCGTGGTGAGGTCTGTAAGACGTACAGAGTTAAACGGTAGCTCCCTCTGTTCCGACGGTCGCAGATTCAATTACTGCCGGTGAGCGCAAATTTCTCGTTGATAAAATTTTTCGAACATTCAGGCCAGTAGACGAAAATCAAAATATATAAATATACTGTTTAATAAATAAACGGAATGCCTACTAAAATACGTGTATGAACTAAAAGTAAAGTTTTAAACAATGAAAATCTGTAGGATTAATTTTTAAAAAATCTAAAATATATACATATATATCACGAGCAAATTACATTCAGACCTAAGAGCCACTCGTTGTTTACAGAGTGTGTGTGGCGGGGGGGGGGTGTAAAAATTTAACGTAATGTCTCCAATATATTCAAGTCAGTCAGTTAAGTGTCATACGTGAAACACGCTTGGGCGATCATGTCTCAAAAGAGACATGACTGACTGGGCAGAAGATTATCCCGCAGTAGGTTGCCATTGCTTTCTGCAGTAGACTGGTTGCCAGCCAAGGCTATAGAACCCAATCTGTCCTGTTATTTAACCCATAACTGGAAGGAAGAGACGGATTAATACCTTACCCAAGGGTATTCGCGCGTAAATGAATGCAATGAATTCAACTGGAATTCGAACTCGGCTCCCCGGTTTCTCGTTCCGATCCGATATCCACTGCACCACAACGCACATCATGCTTTTAAGGATCATATTCAAGTACCTGTCTTAAAACTGAGAACATATACTTATGCACTGGGTGTTAAGACCCATTGTTGTGTCTCATGATTAATAGCCTTGCCTGTTTTTGAAAAAGCAACATTTACGAAGATTCTCTTTAATGGAATTTTAAAGAAGATCACCGTTTAACTTGATGTTGATTCCAATCTACTAGGAATTAATTCTAAGAAAATCCACTCCCCAAATTTCTAGACAAAACCTACTGATGCATGCTGTGATTTCTTCTAAACCTTTAAAAAAATGGACAATTCTCAGTCTCATGCTCACATCTTTTTTACCTTGAATTCAGAATGCAATAACAAATAGACTGTATCCCTTTTATGTATGGGCATAATTCTTGCTTTGTAAACTTTGCTTTGGTTTCAACTTGAATAAGTTTATCTTGAGTCCATTGTGATTTTCTGACGAACTTGGAACTTCGCGCCCAGAAGGTTCAAGTTTGTTGACCTTCAATCTTCAGGAACTCTTTACATTGAGTATATATTGGGTGAACATTAATGAAAAAAACAAAAACAAAACAAAAACAAAAACAAAACAAAAAACAAAAACAAAAACAAACAAAAAAAACAAGAAGTAATAAAAACCAAAAACCAAAACAAAACAAAAAAACCAAAACAAAACAAAACAAAAAAAACCACCACCACCACCACCACCACCAACAACAACAACAACAACAACAACAACAAAAAAACAAAACAAAACAAATATCTAATGATTACATTATATTTTTTTTATCCGGGATTAGTTGTCGTCACCGAGGGCATCGCAACCGACAGTTGCGGGTGTTTGGAAAATTTTTGTGCCTGGTCCGAGTGAACGCCCTCGGTTTTCCATAGGCAAATACTAGCTTTTCGCGGCTCAGATGACTAGGATCAAAGTGTAGTATATGGTCCAGCAGCAGTAGCAGTTCCAGCTTCCCAGCCATCATCATCTACAGCTTGCCATCTCCCGTTGCTAGAGTACGCCTCCAGCTAATGTCACTCCAGCCATCTCTGGAGTAGTCCTTCATCTATAGTTCCAGCCATCTCTGGATTTAACATATAATTGGTAGGTGGTCGCTTCCGCAGTCAGCACTTGGGTAGGTTTTGCGGTGAAGGACTGCGTTCCTGAATCTCTTGTTGGTAGTAATATAATCAATTTGGTTCTTAGATTCTTCCGGTCTTCTCCATGTCCATAGTCGTCTTGGGGGCTCTTGAAACCAGGTGTTGGTTATTACCTGGTCATTCGCTGTGCACCATTGCACCATTGAACCCATTTCTCACCGCGGACTTTGTGGTAGCCTAGTCCGAAATTGCCGACCTTTTCACCTTCTCTCGCTTGGCCAACTTTGGCATTCAGATCTCCCATGATAATTCTGATTTCTTGTGACTTGCGCTGTGCCTTAGAGTTGTCTAGCATGGAATAAAAGGATTCAATTTCTTCTTCTGTACTTTGTGATATCAGTACATATATCACTATAACCGATATATTGAGAGCCCCCACCTTTCAGTTTAACTACCAGAATTCTTTCAGATACCTCGCAGTATCCCATAACGCATTTCCTTGTGTCCTTATCTAGTATCACACCGATTCTTTTTTCATTATTTTCACCTGCTGCGCATATAATTTTGTGGTCACCACCGATGAATTTTCCATTGTTCGGTCATCTTGTTTCACATATACCTAAAATGTTTAATCTTGTGATCTCTTGCTTCACGTTTTCCAGCTGTCCACAGTTGTTTAACGTTCTGACGTTCCACGCCATATCAGTTACTTTTTGTTTGGTGAGAACAGTCGCAGGATAACGGTCCGATGACACCTGTCGTTCATGTCTTTGCATTTCGGGCGAGGGATAAATTCTAAGGAAATTTGTCCTCTTCACGACGTTTATGCTAACAGTCGCTGCCCGGTGACACCTGTTGCATATGTCGCTCCTTACCGGGCGAGGAGTCAGTGTCTTCGGACTTAGCCCCCTTCACGCTGTTAGGGTTTATAATTTTATTGTGCAAGTCCATGAATATTATCGGAAATAGTCTTTGGTTTGTTATATTACTTGACGCTACTGTATTTTTTTTTTTTTTATCTATGTATATAATTTTTCTTTTCTCATCTTGTTTAATCTTTCTCTTTCAGATAGAATCTCTTTTGGTTTGTTATATTACTTGACTGCATTTTAATCTTTTTTTATCCATGTGTTTAATTTTTCTTTTATCGTCTTGTTTAATCTTCTCCTTCAGATAGAATCTATTTTTTCGTAATAGTTTCTAGCTTAAATAGCCGAATCTTACATTCTAATTTTTACAATTCAATTTTTTGACTTGCTTAATTCTCCATTGACCAAAGTATTTCTACCCACCTCTCTATTGCTGTCACATCCTCTCTTTCTCTCTCTAATATATATATATATATCGATCTTCTTTCCAAAGATTAGTGTGTCGAAAGAACAAACAGGTAAAAAGGAACAAACAGGTAAAAAGGAACAAACAGGTAAATGTTTTAATGTTTTCTCTGAAACTTTCGTGAAAATTCGAAATAATCTTATTAAAATGCGCCCTTTTTCTCCTGGCAACTAGTACTAATCTGGGGAACCTATATTATCTTCCTCTAAAAGAGTGGTTATTCGGACTTATACTAAGTATCTATTTAATATTTACATTCTTTCGTTCACACTACCCTACCTAGTTCACTTACAAAGCCACTTAAGAAACCGGGCTTTCTCCGGCTTTTATCCCTCGAAAAACACAGGTATTTTTTCCGGATCCGTCTGACGGAATGTTATCAACCAGGTAGAAGAAAATTAAACCTACAAACGACAGAAGAACTCTTAAGGTGTCAACGGCCAGCTAAATAGAGGTGGTGTCTCGATAAAACACCGGGGAGAAGAATTCTACCCCATCAACGTATAAAGATTATCACAAGTTACATTATTTCACGAGTTATTTATGCTAACATTTTGGTCTTTGTGGTTTGCTCATTTTTTCACTGGGCTCAGGGTGAAAAGATTAATTATAAAATACTGGCTGCTAAAAACTCAATTCGGCACAAAAGACGACACGAGATTTGGTAAACTCAATAACTTTATTCAAACAGCCCCTGGATTTGTTTTGCTTCTGTTCAACGTTCCATAGTAGGCCCAGAAGTGCTTAAAATCATAATAATAATCAATTATTGATGTTGTTATAAACATCCCCCATCCAAAGTTAATCTATTTTCTTTATTAATTTATTTTTAACTTGAACAGTTAGAAATCAAAGTTTGTTTTGCTTCCAGTCCAAGGGTATTAACTCACTCACTTTGTGAAATCAAACATCCTTTTCCATTTTTCTTTTTTGTTAGATTGTCTTTCTCCTTGATTTTGTGTATTTTTTCTCAGCGCTGTTGAGTGTGCGCGAGGAAAATGCTATCATTTTTTAAATTGCCATCTATTTCTTGAAATAGAGCTTCTTCTGCTAGCGTCAGCGCATACTACTATATGTCTGGCTGGATCATCAGTATGATAGAATTGGTGCTGAGTTAGTAATCTCTTTGTACACTTTTAAAAGAATTCTCTTGTGGGTAATTCCACACAAATACAGTGTTCCTTTTCAATATTTCCACCACTGGATGTATTGTTTCAGATAAGTTCGGTAATAATCTGCCAAAGTATCTGACCATGGCAATTATACAACATAGTTCACTTAAATTTGTAGATGCAAGCAAGGAAAGGCGTTTAGTCCTTCCTTGCTGAATTGAATTCAGTCTCCAGAAATTATATGCCCCAAATATTCTAGTCGTTGTAACAGTTTTAGCTATTCCTCCTATATTTGACCCTGAAACACTGTGGCAGGAGCGAAGAGTTTGTTTACTTCCGCCAAGCCTCACTCTGGCCTTTAAAAAAGTATGTAGGGCTTCTTATGGTTTGCTTGAATAAAGCCTAAAGGTATTAGAAAACATATGTCTATGTGAGTAATACTTATTTCATGATGGCAGCGGTGTTCCTTACTATGTCGCTCACATGACACATTGGCACATGCTACGAAAAGGCCCTTCACATCGACAAAAATAAGGAACCGAGAGAACCCACTAAACTGTTAAGCAAAAATGTCTGCCGTAGAAATTGTTACAATGAAATGGGACAGAGTGAATGTCATACCCCTATTCCATTAACAATACGAAACGATTTTCAGACGGGAGAAAATAACAGACAGACCCACAGGATCAAATAGATGAGATCTTACTACGAACCGAAGAAACAGGTATACTAAAATTTAATAGATGGTGTGTATCCGCCGAGGATAAAACGCAGTCGGATATTGTATGGGAAAAATTTGAAGAATATGGGAAATCAAACCAGAATTTCAGAGTAGCCCGCTTGGTACTCAGAAATATCAACCAAAAGATTGACAGTAACACCGACGAACCGGAGGCAACGAACAAATTTATTTCCAGACTGCTTCTGCAGGCAGGCAAATGTGACTTTCAGAGAACAAAACACAGAGATGAATTCAATGAGTTTGACAAGATGAATTCAATGAGTTTGACAAGATAGAACAAATCATTGCTGGAACAGTCTACCTAGAAGTGCAAAAGCATCTACTAGCAGAAGATAAAAAATGACTTTAGAAAAACCCATCCAAATAGTAAAAAAACATGAAGCTCTAATCAACCACATGAAACAGTTATAATTCACAAGAAACCAATAGTATAACACAATGCCACAGTAGATACCACACAAAACTCCCACAAAAACAGACGCTGTCCAAAATGTGGAGGAAGCCACAAACCTTATGACAAATGCACAGCCCATGTTACAGAATGCTGAAAATGTGAGAAATAGAACCACTGGGCCAGTGTTTGCAGATCGAAGGAAAATAAAGAAAAATACAAAATACAACACCCTACCAAAGGAACGATACAAATCTAAATACGACCAAAGGAGATACAATAAAAATGGTCATGCGATAGACAATGGCACTGATAATAGCGATTATGATGAATTAGAATTCTACACAATAAACAATTTGGATAGCTGAACTGAGGTTACAACGAAAATAAAATTCTACGTACCAGTATGTGAAAGAAAAACCAGTAAAACTACTGGTAAAAGTAGACATTGGAGCAGAAGGAAACTTACTACCACTACGAAACAAAAGTGCCCAAATTCACCAGTAAAATTAGTGAAGCGATCAAATAGCATGTTAATGGCATACAGCAAGACCATCATACCATAAAATGGTACTATCCAACTCTAGTGCAAATACACCCAAAATACATGGTTGAAAGAAACATTTTTCATCGTAGACACAAATGGACCAACAATACAAGGATTGCCAAGCTGACGAAACCTAAAAATGGCAACCCTACATTGTGAAATAAAAGAAACCAAAAGATACAGTCCATCAACGACCTACCAGGTGAATATCACATTGTTCTTGATCCCACAATAACACCAGTCATACATGCTTCAAAAATGCTCTATCTTCCTAAAAGATTAAATAAAATATAAATTAGACAAGTTGATGAAATACCGGATCATAAAGAATGTCGAGAAACCTGCTGACTGAGTTAACAACGTTGCTTATAGCTGGCAAAGTAACGGACAAATGAGGATTTGCCTCCACCCAAAAGATTTAAATAGAGCAATAAAGAGATGGCACCACAGAGTCCCGACCTTGGAAGAAATTACCCACAAAATAGCAAACGCAAAATGGTTTAAAGCTGGATGCAAAAAATACCTACTGGTTCATCGAGCTCGACAAAGAGAGCCAAACCCTAACATGTTTTGACAATCTATTTGGCATCTTCATGAAGATGCCATTTGGGCTGATGATGAGCCAGGACGTGTTCCATCAAAAGATGGACCAAGTACTCGAAAAACGTCCCGGAAAAATCGGTATCTCTGATGATGTGTTATTCGGAAAAGTTGAAAAGGAGCCTGATAGCAACTTGCTTAGCCTGATGAAAGCTGCAAAGAAAAATAGTCTTGTATTTAACATCACAAAATGCAAAATCAAGACCAAGTCCATTCAATTATTCGGTGGAATTTACGATGAGAATGGAGTGCATCTAGATCCCCAAAAAGTAGAAGACATAAAAACCCTGGAATCTTCTGCCAACGAAGTAGAACTACAGCATGTCCAAGGAATGATAACTTACATGGCTCCTTTTATAGCTCGTTTGTCTTCTGAGTATACGGCCAACCTTCTGACCTCCTCAAAAAAGGAAACGAAAATACATGTATATGTATATATACGATATAAACAAATATGTAAATGGATGAACTGCCATGAGAAGGCATTTCAATGAATTTAGGTCCTAATCAGTAAAGAAATAACTCTAGCATATTTTGACTCTTATCAAGCCAAGGGCCATTCAAATTGATGCTTCTAGCAGAGGACCGAGAGCAGCACTACTGCAAAATGATTGGCCATTTGTATTCGGATCCAAATCACTCACTTCCACTAAACAAAGAT
>JBBBDQ010000511.1:6730000-6847500 GCA_037127315.1 Ascarosepion bandense
AGTACCTGTAGCTAAGGTACCCTCGAAGGTTCAACTCAACACAAAATCTTTTTATTATTGGTTGAAGAAGGTCCCAATCTCTATGACAGGTTGGTAACTTTCTAAAAAGAATGAAAGTGAGTTGAAGCTTGTAAAAGCTGAGATATCCCCCTTTTGTGGTTATGTCAACAACGCTGCAAATGTTCTTGATTTTCAGATTATTTAACGTTTCTCTTTACTCCCCACTCCACAAAATGAATTTTCAAATTAAGTTCCACAGTAGGTTATGAAGTCTTAATAAAAAGGTAGAAAGGTTACGTGGGCTTGAAGAGAGAGAGAGAGAGAGAGAGAGAGAGAGAGAGAGAGAGAGAGAGAGAGAGAGATAAAGCGTATGTGTGAAAAAGTGTGTGTTTGTGATAGTGCAAGTGTGTGTTTGTGATAGTGCAAGTGTGTGCAAAATAGAAAAGTGTTTAGAGAGAGAGAGAGAGAGAGAGAGCGTGTGTGAGAGAAAGATATGATAGATAAAGAGAGTATGTGTGAGAAAAGTGTGTGTTGTGATAGTGCAAGTGTGTGCAAAATAGAAAGTGTTTAGTGTGAGAGAGATATAGTGTGTGTGTGTGTGTGTGTGTGTGAGAGAGAGAGAGAGAGAGAGAGTATATATTTGTGTGTATGTGTAAGTGAGAAGGAGTGAGAGTGTATGTGAGTGTGTGTAAAAGAGATAGATAGATTAACTAGTATGTGCAAGAGATAGTGAGAGATCACCAATTCATCAATAAATCGATTCATTTATTCCTGGCATGTAAAATAGCGAACTGCGCCATTCTTTTTCGTTTGAGCTTGAAAAAATAACGAAGTAAAAATCAAACGTTTTTTAACGTTTTAAATATATAACTTCGAAAACTTTGTAAATAATTTATTTAAGTACAGTAGAAATAATCACTTTTCAATTTTCATTAGAGTAAAAAAGAATGTTATTGTTAATAATCGAAAGAGGTGAGTATTTTTCATTGCGGTAACCTTTTTTTCACTTTTAATTTAAGGTTTGTTCTAACGCTTGCCTTCACTTTTATGGAAAACTGTATGAAAAAAACCTATACTGATTATATTTGCAATATGAGGCATATTAAAACTGCTGCAGTTCTCAGGTCTTCAAAGTTGAACATGTAAATTTAAGTAATAAATAAACTTTCCCCAGACTAATGTCAAATCGATTAAACTGGCTAAAACTGAATCCCAAATGGAACAACAACTTCTATCCAAACTAAAATTAGATTTCGCAGATTTTAGAAGTACTTTATTTAGAAACCTTAGGATTTAGTTACAATTTAGTAATATGGAAGTATGTTCATCCATATCTTTGCTTTATTTCAAACCCAAATTATCAGTTGTTTTATGATGAATCGGCGTTAAAGCCAACACCAGACCGACCTTTTCTACAGGTATGATTTTTCATGACGTATATTTTCTGCCATTCGTTTTTTTTTTAATGCTATTATTCACTTTTAGTTTTTATTAGTGGTGGAGAAATCAATATTATTTGGTTTGGTACCCTAAAATAATTTATCAATAAATTCTAATTCACATGTTTTTATTGCTTTTTATTTTGCGTTTTTGTTGTTTTGTTACTTGCTTCAGGTTTTTTTTTTTATGTTGGCACCTAACTTAGGTTCAGGTGAGTTTAATTTAATTTTGAGTCCTGTGAGGTTGTGGAGTGTCTGTTAGCTTTTCCGTTTTTGTCTATGCATGCGTCCGTGAATGTGTGTTTTGCTTTGTGGCTAGACAGGTTTGGGCTGCTGCGATGGTGACAACAGCAGCAGACACTGTATCCATCAGTTTCTATGTTGATTTTTCTGCTACACTTCCAATAAGAGAGAAACACAGAAAACAATGTCTTTATTGTGCTGCCCGTTCCTAAACAAGTGAGACCATCACATCTTAAAAAAAATAATAAAAAATCGGACGAACGACAATGATGAGGAAAACAAGTCAGGGTCAGTATAACCTCCAACTCTACAATTGTATTTTAATTTTGTCTCTTTTCAAATGATTAGCAACGAAGATAATCGATTTTAAAGCTATATTGCGTTTTTTCTTTTGGTCATTGCAACACGTTTATGTTTTGAATTATATCTTCTGCGATAAACTTTTTAACAATGAAGATATTTTCAAACGCATTGTTAATGTTATTTCACTGAAAAAATAAGTTTGAAAATAATTTTCTTTCTGTTTGGTACAGGTTCTAGTGATGTAAACATGTACACACGTGTACATTTACCACCGAATGTTTTTGTTGAGATATCCATTCACTTTTAACATATTATTTTCCATTTTCATTAAAAAATGTATTTTTCAAATATAATATTTGTTAAAGAAAAAGCTAAAATAAATTTTTCATTAAATATAGAAATAAAACTATTGGTTGTATGTTAGAATAAAAATAAAATAAAGACAGAAAATTTTATTTCGTTTGAATAATCGAAGCTTAAATACAATTGAAAACTAATACAGCCCAGACTTCTCAAAGCAGGAGTTTCCAAATTAAAAAAATATTTTGGAATAATACAACGAAGTAACTTAACAGAAAATTAGTTCGCAGTAAGGTTTGAAATTTGACATATTTTTTAAACATTTGTTGCTTCGAATAATCTAGGATTTTTAACTTTGTACAAATGATGAGTGTTTTTCTTTGTAATTAATTAATTAATTAATATTATCAATAAACAAGATATTTTTTTATTGGATTTATTTTCAAAAATAAACTGAACACTTGGAATCTCGTCGTAAGTTTGACAAATTAGTGACAAAGCTTGTTCAAAATATATTACTTTCACAATGAAATAAATCATTTCTAGAGGATTCATGATAATTGCTTTTGTTTGACTAGAGAACAAGGTCCGTCGTCATGAATGGTGCTGGGTGTCTGCCCTCACCATCGTGAATATGACATGGTGCAATTTTTTATTCGTTCTCACTCAGCCCCCGACTTAAAGACTCGTTCCATCACATAAAACACTTTAACGACAGGCTTGGGGTTTACTAAGTGTAGCTTAGCTGTAGCACAAGGACGCAAATATGGAGCACTCAGTGAGGTTCGAACTCACGGCAATTGTAACTGATCGAGTGAGACAATCTTGCTAACCGTCTCAGTGTCCAAGGTCTGGCTTTTTTAAAAATAAAAGTTTATAAGATGCGACAATAAAAGTTATATAAAATAAAATAAAAATCACTCAGTAAATTAAATAAAAACCAAATGATAAACTTTTTTTTCTGATTATAATATTTTGTGGTTTGATGCAGCCGGAGAGTTTGGAAAAGAGTTGTTTCGTTTTTGGTTCTTAATCCTTTTTCAAACATTTCAACCTTTGTTGCATATTGGTTACAATTGTAACCATTATGCAACAAGGGGTTAACATCTTTTCTCTAGTTACCCCTCTCAAATCCTGCTCTGCCATCCATTTGCTCACGTCCATAAAATATTGCTTTTATTCCCTGTTTATCTTTCCCTCTGTCTGTCCTGTAAGTATCTGATTCTCGAAGCCCTCCTTCCTCGTTACATGTCCCAGAAGCTTCAGCTGTCTTTTCCTGATGTTAAGTATCAGTTTCCTTTTCGTTTCCATCCTACTTCAAAACGTCATCTTTGCTAACAATGCTCACTCCATAGTATCCTCAGCATCCTTCTGTAGAACTACATTTCCGTTACTTTCCGTTATTTCAAGTCTTTCCTTCATCTTCGATGAGATTATCCAGCATTCGCTATTATATAGGAGTACAGATATCTCATAACAGTCTACTACTCTCGTCTTTGTTTCCAACAAAATTTTTCTGTCTCTCAAAACTCTACTCAGTTTTTGGAACGCGTCCTTGTCCATGCCAATATGCCATTGGATCGCAGTGTTGCACTTTTCATCTTCTGTTAGAACACTTCCCAGATGGCCTATATAAAAAGAGTAAAATCTATATCCGAAGTAAAAACTTTACTTATACCGTAACAGAACTATTGGCATTTTTTAAGAATATTTCTAGATGCCGTTTGATTTAATTGATAGTGTGACATAACAGTTGACGGTACGGAAAATGTAGGCGACATGCCTAGAACAAATGTCGGCTGAGACAGTTACGTTCATTTCGCAATAAATGTAATAAATGTAAAATGAACGAATTTGTGTTTTCTTATCTCTGGGTAAAATAATAGAGGGAACTGTGTTACAAAGCAAAGGTTTCAGTTTGCTTTGGTATATATATATATATATATATATATATATATATATATATATATATATATATATCATAGTATACAACTTCTAGTATTAATAAATAATAAACTATTAACAATAAATTTAACTCTGAGTATTCTACAATACAACTAGTATATAAAGGACAAGGATCGTACGATATAATAATCAAGATCCAAATCAGCATTATTTTTAACTCAGTAGGAGTAGATAGATTATTTACATTATTCGGACTACTGTCCTCATCTTTGTTGCCATTTGTAGGAATTTCAAATCGAACCCTTTATTACACATTCTTATTCCTTGCGTAAAGCCACTTTTGGTAGTCATGAGTTATCTCCCTCTAACCCTCAAAGTTACTTGTTCGCCACTGTTGTAGCCTGATATTGAACTCACAACTTTTTGGGTCAAGTCTCTGGAACTAACCAACGTCTATATACACTGAGCCATGTGTCCTTAAGGACAAGGACAACTGGATTTCTGGGACTTATAAACCTGTTCACATTTCTCACGACTCTTTTGAGCAAGAGTTCCTTGTTTTCTGTTTAGGATTGAGTCACATATGTGTTGTCATGAGGGCCACACACAACAACTAACTGGGCAAATTACAACTAACTAAAGTCATTTAATAAAATTTATTGCGGAATGTTTTTGTTACTGAAATTTAGAAACACACAAATGTACAAACAAATGTTTTAGCAGGATTCATGTATACAAAGTAATGAAGTAGTTTGATAAAAAAAAAATTAAACAACATATACTTTCAGTTTTCAACAGCAACAAATATGTTGTACAAAAAATAATTAAACAACATATACTTATATAAACAATATATAAACAACATATATAACAATAATATAAACAATAATATATAAACAACAATAATATATAAACAACATATATAACAACATATAAATAATTAAACAACATATACTTGCAGTTTTCAACAGCAACAAATATGTTGTACAAAAATTACAACAGTTCAAAATTTATGTACCACTATTCAGTCAGTTTTAGTTTTTTGTCTTGATATTTGACAACTCTTTTTGCTGACAATTTTTGGTATCTCTGGTTGCTATATCTGTGCAGTTCCAACTTTGATCAGAAATGAGAAATGTTGATCAGTTAGCCTTGTTCTCTGAGAAGTTCTTGTTGATTTCATGAAGGAAAATAACTATTCATACATAAAGGTTTCTACCAAAGTTGGAACTGCACAGATATAGCAACCAGATATACCAAAAATTGTCAGCAAAATTTCATTTGCATAATTTTCTGAAGTTTTTAAACTTTCCAGAAAGGTACGAAAAGAACCCAGGCATTCCTACTTGAAGGTACTTTGCTCTGAGTGTAGACGCCGACTGAAAATAGTTACATCTGCAGGCTTTATTCTGTCGTGGCAAAATAAAAAATGAATGGCACTGAGAATAATGCAAACTGATGTTTAAAAGATGAGAAATTACTAAATCTTTTCTAAAATTCGTTTGACAACAATTCCAAGTGACTGTCATACTCAGCAAAGCTAACCACAGTCTTGGTAGTGGCAGTCTTTTTCAGCCCTTTGTATGTAGGAAAATGAACTAAATTTTCGTTTGACAACTGTAACTTCTATAAGCTTAGTTTTGTAATAAAGCACTTGATATCATCACACAACTGAGTGATAAGTTTGTTTTTATTTTGTACTTTCAAATTATGATCAGTTTATTGTGCAGTAATATCCACAGCAAAAGCCGAATCCCGGAGCCAACTTTCATTTTTTACTTCATCTGTGTTTTAATCTTTCATCTACAAAAACATAATTATTTCTTGTCTCAACAAATAGAATCTTTTTAGCACTTTGTGGCATGACAATCAGCGAACTTTTGTGTAGAATGGAACATTGATGAACTGATTATCTATATCTTTCAACAACTGACTGTCATGATCAAATTTTTAAATCTTTGAACACAAATTTTGCCGAGGAATAATATAGTGAAAATGTGGAAATGATGAATCTGGATGCCACATCATTATATTTGCCGACCAGCACTGTCAGTAGATAAGCATGCAAGTTTACTCAAATTAAAACTATACTCGTGCAGAACTTGCAATACTCTCTCAAAGACGTCCTGGATTGTTGTAATCAGTTCAACCAGTTCTTCATAAACGTTTAATTCACTGATGAAGATTGCAGACTGTGCCATTTCAATGATGTCAACGGTCTCATCAACGGCGATAGAAAAAAATGTTCAACCCGTGATGATACAGTCTTTAACTGTTGCTTTAAATCACCTGATATTTAATCAATTGGCTCAGCAACAGTATTCCGGGTCAATGAAATATCTAAATAAGTATGCTTTTTTTTGGTCATTTTTTTCCTTCACCATTCTGCAAAAATACCGTGATTCTCACTTTTCTTTTTTATTTATACACGTGGATACAAAACAAATGTTATTAAAATTTTCAGTCTTGTCAGTCATTTTTCAAACTGCTTCTAAAGATTAAAAAATATTAACTAATTCGATTGTTTATTTTGTATAGAAAAAATGCAACCTCCAAAAACAAAAACAAAAAAACAAAAGTAAAAAAAAACAAAAAAAAACAAAAAAACAACCAGCCACACAATTTGAAAAAAACGACATGCAAAAAAGATCCTTCTCCCAAAATAAAACCACACATTTGATGGTCACCGACATTTAAAAATATATATTCACCGTAGCATTTGTTAAAACCGACATGCAAAAGAAACCAAATACACTTTTGATGACAATAACTGGCACACAAACACACACACACACTGAGAGAGAGAGAGAGAGAGAGAGAGAGAGAGAGAGAGAGAGAGAGAGAGAGAGAGAGAGAGAGAACCTATTGCTATGATACCCGAAGTACAAAAATAAAAAAAAGAAGTGTGGCGACCAGAAAAACTACAACTATCGTCCACAGTGCGGATAACTCAATGGCGGACAAGGAAATCCTCCACCAGCAACAACATTGATGTCTGGCCCGTACAAAAAAGTGAAAAAGCACAAAACAAGCGAAGGAGTACAACGAATCAAGTAAGCATTTCTTTGACCTACTCTAAGACCCCTAATAGAACATAACAGTTCCACTGTTATCAAAGAAAATAATAAGCAAAATTTCTGAAGAAATGACAAAGCCGAACCTATCACTCTTTTCTGAAGGGCGTTTACACTCAGCTAAGCAATTCGACATACCATAAAACAACCTGCTAAACATCCGAAACAATCACCTCAATAAAAACAACCATTATCAAAAACCACAACCACCTGTGTCTGGTTACAAGTCGTGAGTGAGGCGCCCTTTAGAAGCTCCTTACTCTAGACTGTTTAAAGTCATGGAGAGACATTGAAAATATTTTGTGATTGAGTTCCATTCTGGAAATCACCAAAATGTGTCCTTGGATAGATTTAAGCTTGTAACGCAATCAGAAATACCTCTGTCTGATTCCAAATCAAACGGAATGCCAACAACTGATAATTACATATCCATATATGAACTATCAACTGAGAAAAACATCCCAGATGAAGACCCCCTCAAAATTAGAACAATCTCGAACAAAACCTAAAATCATACGCTTAGGAAAACGTGTAACATTTTCTAAAGCAAATAAATTTGTATATTTCTAATAAAAAATGTATTTTGCAGCTCGTATTGCAAGAGAATGAAAATTAAATAATAAATCAAAGAAATAATAAACTAGTAATAAAAAGATAAATAATTTAATTTTCTCCTAATGCAAATGGAAAACAAAGAAACAGTTCCGGTCACGTTAAAAGTTTGTGAGCCCACTTCCGGAAAAGAGATCGCGACGTTTTCGAATCACTGGATTCGGACGTGTTTTTGCATCGCTTTTTTGAGGTAAGTCATTCACCTTTTCTCAATGTCATGCTGATTGAGATGGACCGCTCTTTTACCTCCGAGTTAGCATACACAGGTGCGTCAATAAAAATTGACCCTTAATCTTCCAACCGCGTTTTGTGTTATTTATTGAGTTTCAACAACATTATCATCTTCTGATGCCGGGCGAAAAACCAAGTACTAACCCACTACACATTTAAGCTACAGCTCACAGTAAAAGAGATAAAACAATTTTGATGGTAAATGTTCGTTTTAATTCCCTTCGCTTTTTCACTTCAAATTTATCCAAAATAGCATTATCTCTGTGCAAATGTATATGCTGAACTCAAATCAAGTGTTACTTATTGAAGAAAGTTACCTTTTTTTTATCTAAATGTCCATAAAAAAACGAACTATATCTTGCACATTTTCTCTCCCGTAACTCTCACGAAGTCATGTAATTAACTGCAGAATGACATACTGCGCATGTACACAAATTTTCGCAGAATTTTTAGCGATTTTTCTTCATTTATTGATACTTCCGGCGATGTACTTCCGGGAATGAAAGCACTGAGCTATTGTATTTCTACGCTTATTACTGTCATTACATCGCCGGAAGTTTTAGTAAAGGAAGAAAATCGACCAAAATTCCAAACAAAATTTCTGTCTACGTAGAACGTAGTTCAGCAGTTAATTACATGACTTCGTGAGAGTTATGGGAGAGAAAAAGTGCGAGATATAGTTCGTTTTTTTATGAACTTTCAAAGCAAAAAAGATGAATTTCTTCAATAACTAATTGTTGATTTGAGTTCAGCATATACATTTGCACAGAAATAATGCTATTTTGGATAAATTTGAAGTGGGGGGTGGAAGTGAAGGGAATTAAAACGAACATTTACCATTTTGATAACGCCTCTATTTTTTCCTAACATTTCAGCTTTAAAAGCAAAAAAAAAAAAAAAAATTAAAATTTTGAAAGAAAGTTTTGTTTACAACTGTTAATTAGGTAACATATGGTTTTCGTAGTGTGATGGTCAGTAGCATGGCTGCTAGAGAGAATTTGATTCTGGAATATTTTCCCAGACACCAAGAATATCGAATAGCTGCTACAATATTTAAGATAATAGATGAAATACTTAATATTTATTTTTTCATTCTTTCTTTCTTTTCGGGATGTTAGCAACCCGGTAGGATAAAATTAAACCTACAAAGGGTGGAAGAACTCCTAAGGAGCCAACGGCCAGCTAACTAGAGGTGATGTCTCAATAAATCCCCATGGAGAAGGCAATGAGATACCACTCCACAATCTATCCCGCGCACAATTATGGCTTTTCACAATAAACATATGAAACCCAACGGCGTGAAGGGGGTTAATTCCAAAGGAAGCAACTCCTCGCTCGGTAAGGATCGGCATGGGCAACAGGTGTCACCTGACTGTCATCCGGTGACTGTTAGTACCAACCGCATAAAGGAGACATTTTATTCCAAAATTTGTCCCTCGCCCGGGAACGAGCAACAGGTGTCTCTGGGCCGTTACCCTGCGACTGTGCGCAATAAAGAAAGAGTTACCTTTGGCTCATAAAATGTCAGGACGCTCAACAACTGTGGACAACTAGAGAATGTCAAACTGGAGATGGACAGACTGAAGATCAATATTTTGGGCATACGCGAAACCAGATGGCCTAACAATGCAGACATCAGCACCGACCACCACAGGATAATTTACGCAGGAGGCAAAAGCAACGAAAAAAGAGTCGGCTTAATACTGGACAAAGAAGTGAAGAAATGCATTCTGGGATACTGCCAGCTTTCAGAGAGAGTCCTCTTGGTTAAACTGAGAGGAAGACACTTCAACGTATCTATCATTGTAGTTTATACACCAACAACGCAAAGCACTGAGGAAGAAATAGAATCATTCTATTCTATACTGGACAATGCCAAGGCTCAGTGCAAAAGCCAAGAAATTAGAATCACAATGGGTAACTTGAATGCCAAAGTAGGTAAAGAGAGGGGAGGAAAGACGATCAGCAACTTTGGATGAGGAATCCGCAACGAACGAGGAGAAAAATGGGTCCAATGGTGCACAGCAAATGACCAAGGTAATAACTAACACCTGGTTTCAAGAACACCCACGACGTCTATGGACATGGAGAAGCCCAGGAGACGAAATAAAAAAACAAAACAAAACAAATAGACTACATAACCATAAACAGGAGATTTAGAAACGCAGTGGTTCAATGCAAAACCTATCCAGGCGCCGACCGTGGAAGTGACCACGTCCCAGTCATAGTTCAATTTGCTATTTCCTATCCAATCAGAATCTAGAATCTTAATTTTCACACCAGCTTGTGAAATTTGCCTTGGTCTGGTTTTTCCAAAATGTTTTCAATCATCCTGATCCGATTTTGCGGTGTGCAGTTTTACTTTTTGTTGGATAATATAAGATTTGTATCTTATACTTTTTAGACGACACTTGCTTAAATACAATCATTGACATAATTATACCCTGTTTTTTTTTCAATACTGATAATATACCAGCGATTCCTTCTTTATTTTGGATATTGACATTCCAATTAAAAACTACCCTTTTTTATTCAAGTCAGAAATTACTAATGATTTGAAGAATTATTGTTGTTTTTTCGTCTTCGTTCGTTCCATTCTCATTCCAGATAGATTCGCCTATTTTCCGGTTCGCACCCTCCCCAGTCCTTTGAACAAGAGTAGAAGTTTATCCGTTGTTTCCTGTTTGGTTTCCAGTTCCTTCTATATATTTTTTTTTTACATTCTCTTTCACTTTCAATTGCCCCTTACATCTTAGAGGCATTATTGCTTTGTTTGGGGTGAATCGATTATAAACAAACGATTTTAGAATTTGTAGTAATGAGCAGTATCGATCAATTGTTAACCAATAAGTTGGTGGACGTTACTTAAATTGACTTGTCCGCTTGTAAAAAACGGAAGATATTTTTGGTAACATGTTTTGCAGATAATTTTTCATTAGACCTTTTTCAAAGCACATTTGTCAGTAACGAAAAATAAAGATTAAAAAATAAATTTGCTCATAATATAAATACAGTGTCAAATCGACCCCTGGCTTCTTCAAGAGTTAGCTGTACTTTATTTGTTTTCTTTTTTTAATTGTAAAGTTTGAAACTGTGCTTATGTCATTGATAACTTTGTACTAATGTTTTCTTGCGCACACTCGACCGCCTGGCCGGGCCGATTATGTGCAAGCGAGGAACAATCAAGTTCACTTGGTTTTGTCCAACTTTGTGAAACTGTGGTTTGCCCACCTGTGTGACTACAGTCCGCGGTGCAGGTATCTGACCGGCCGACTGTCACAAAGTCGGACAGATCAACCAGGCCACACTCTTTCCATCTATGTCTTTCACACCAACTACTGTCATTGAATTCATGAACATTGTTCACTGAAATCTTTCACTTCTTCCCTCTTTCCAGATAACTTATTGCTACCCATCTTACACTTTCGACGAGTAAGCCCTATTTATTCTTGAAAGGACATTTATCTGCACGATGATCAGCCCTGCCATAACGGTTGTAATTCCGTTTTCCTAGCAAACTATGAAAGGGAATATCAGATTCACCTATCTGCACACCCCGTGGACTTTGAATTGCCCCGGAGAAATTCATAGCCTGTCTCTTATTTTTGAATGTTAACTTTGTGGTGCAGTGGATATCGATTCGGAACGACAAATCGGAGAGCCGATTTCGAATTCCAGTTAAATTCCTTGCATTCACTTACGCACGAATACCCTTGGGAAAGCTATTAATTCGTCTACTCCCTCCAGTTATGGGTTAAATAATAGGACAGATTGGGTTCTATATCCTTAGCTGGCAACCAGTCTCCCGCAGTAAAGCAATGGCAAGCTACTGCAGGATAATCTTCTGCCCAGTCAGTCATGTCTCGAAAGAGACATGATCGCCCAATGGGTATATCACGTATGGCACTTAACTCACTGAAGTCTGAGTCTGTCTCTGAAATTACAATAATCGGAGAGTAGTAACATATTAGTTAATGATTTTGTAGGGACATTATCCCTAATTTGTTAAAGTGAAATTTTATTGAATAGAAGAAAGACTAATTCTACCATTTTTTGCAAACATCTGTAACAATCAAGCAGCAGCAGCCCATAGAAACAAGCAACCATCCATGCAGACCGCCAATACACAGCAATTGCCTATGCACAGAAAGTTCCAGGCTAGACAGACAGTCGGCTATAAAAACGGCACTAGATACTGTCTAAACAGAAGTTTTGAACCAGCCGGTCAAAGGTCAAACATGTGCTGTTCAATGAAGCGAACACATGCTGCTCAATGAAAGAACTTTTGATTTACGCAGTAAATCACTTATGAACTCTACATGAAGTAAATGTACATGTTTTACACTATAAAAAAAGATATTTCCATTTTGTAATCGCACTTAAATTATTACAAAATATTTATCTATTATTATTTGTTTATTATTGTTGGTGCTCCAATACTCATATTATTTTATCAAAATCTGGTTGACAAATCATTCCTCAGTTTTACTGTTTTTCTTGATGAAGGTTTTTGTTTTAGGGTTAAAAAACAAACCTCCTCTTGATTTAAGACAGACTCTACTAATCACGGATGTGCGTTGTGGTGCATTGGATATCGGCTCGGAACGAGAAATCGGAGAGCCGAGTTCGAATTCCAGCTGAATCCGTTGCATTCACTTACGCGCAAATACCCTTGGGAAAGGTATTAATCCGTCTATTCCCTCCAGTTATGGGTTAAATAACAGGACAGATTGGGTTCTATAGCCTTGGTCGGCAACCAGTTTACCGCAGAAAGCAATGGCAACCTACTGCGGGATAATGTTCTGCCCAGTCAGTCATGTCTCTTTCGAGACATGATCGCCCAAGCGTGTATCATGTATGGCACTTAACTGACTGACTGACTACTAATCACAATGTAGACAATATGGTATTACTTAATTTTCTACTGTTTGACAACAAAAAAAAAGGTGGTGTACAAAATTATTGTCTCTTTGTAAAACAAAGTTCAATAAAGGATCAACCCTGAAACAATAAAATTTCATGTTATGTAAACAATCTTTCACTGGTCATACTCATCATTTCTATTGCTGGGCATGACTGCAGAGTTATTGCACAGCTGAGAATCTGAGCAATTCTCACCATATATATGGGTTGAAAGTTGGAGAGGTATTCATTCATGGGTAGCGTGTGTTGAGCATGTAAACCTGACGGAGTTCATTCCTCTCCTGGTGAAACCAGAGCCGATGTCCTGCAACTTGTGCAATCACCTTGATCATGGACCCATTGGCCATTAATTCCATCAGAGATATCTTCTGTTCTGGCCATCGATTATTCCAATGATAACATTAATGAATACTCATTCAAGAATTTTCTTTGGTCAATCCATTCATTTAAAGTTTTTCATAATTTTTTTAAAACATGAATAAGAATTCTGTGATCCCAAAAGAAAATAGAAATTCTATCATTGCCAACATATATAAAAGATTAGTAGATAAATTGAAAGGAACTTGTCTAGTCATTACAGTTCTTCATTTAAAACATTCATATTTTTGGGGTGGACTTCAATCGAATAGTATGATTGAACACCAAAATTATGTTTATCGTATTGTTGTATTGTGCATATTAGTGGCATGGATTTATTAGAAAGGTAGAAAAAGAGACAGGATTTTTATAACAGTCAGGTAATTGTTCCTAGTTAAGTTATAGTGGTAATAGAAAAACTCTGACTGTGTTATGATGTGTGCAATTTAACCCATGTGAGGATTAAAGCAGATGTTAAATCTGAACTTGGATGTTCATTTCTTTTGTAAAAGATGACTTGTTTATATTTCTGAGATGAGGTATTGTAATTATTTACATTATTTACATTGTTATCCTCATCTTTATTGCCATATTTATGACGTTTTGGTTGTTGTACGCTCTCATTGTCTATAGGTGATTAGAATTTTGAACCAAACCATTTCTTTCAATCACTCGGGTATATTGTTCTCATTCCATGAGTAATGCTACTTCTGGTTGTCTTAGTTATCTCTCTTTAAAAAGTTATTTGTTCACCACTGCTTTATCCAGGTATTGAACTCAAAACTCTTTGGGTCAAGTCAGTGAATCTAACTTTTATTTACTTGACCATATGTTCTATAAATATCCCAGTGACTGAAATAATGGTTGAGTTCACAATTCTAATCACTTGGAGAAAGTTGGAGAATGCAACAGCCAAAACATTGTGAATATCACAATAAAGATGAGGCTAACAGTTCAAACAATTTACATAATATAAATAATGACTAATTATTCTTTTTGTCTGTTTAACAATATATCAACTCCTTATGGATCATTTAATGCCAAAATTTAATTTTTTTCTGGGAACATTATTAATTTCTGTTACAAAAATTTATTGTTGGTGTTTTTTTTTTACTGGCTATATATATATATATATATATATATATATATATATATATATATATATTACAAAAATAAATTGCTACTAATTTTGTTAATTTTTTTTATAAAAATGTATTGCTAGTACATTTCTTTTACTATCAAATGTAATATGGTAACATTTTGTTTGTGGATGACACCAGATAATAATATGTATGTAGGTTTGAGAGAAAATTCATATATATATATATATATATATATATATATATATATATATATATATATGTTTACAGAACTTGAATGCAACAGTACTTTGTTCATGCAATGAATTGAATTCATAATTAAAAATATAGAATATAACAGTGAAGGCCTTATTTGTTAGTTGACTTGGTTGTTCATTGCATTAGTGATGTGTCAAGGGTTTATTGAGATCTATGGGTCATGTGTTGTTCTGATAGATTGGCTCCAACTCTTCAAGTCACTTATTTCATGTCTCTTACCAAACTGTCATGCCACACATATTTTACCCTTTGACATGTGAATAAATTATAACTGAGTCAAAAGGAGATAAGATCTGTAATGTCACGAACAAGAAATCAGAGAGCTCAAATTCCAGTCAAATTTGATGCATTCACTTACACTTTGGAAAGATATTAATCTGTCACTTTACTCTCCAACTATGGGTTAAATAGCAGGGTAGATTAGGTTATATTGCCTTGGTTGGTAACCAGTCTACTGCAGAAAGTAATGGCAACATACTGCAAGAAAATCTTGTGCCCAGTCAGTCATGTCTCTTTCGAGGTATGATTACTCAAGTATGTATTACATACAGCATTGAACTGACTGACTGAATGCCACGAAATACCTCATGCCTAAAAAAATTGATTTTTAGATAAAAAAACAAACATGTCACTATAGGTTAAATGTACCAAGATGTAGAAGAACATGTAACTTGAACAAATTTGAGTACTTGAAATTGAAAACCAACACACAAAATGCATAAGCACCGTGTGAACAAAACAAAAAATAAAAACAGATCCATTCACAAATAGGGAAGTAAAAAAAATCTTAGAAAGTAGCAATAATATAAGAGAACAAGTCTTGATATATATAACTGAAATGAAAAAAAAAAAAAGACATTAACATAATAGATGTTTGGGCCGCTAACAAGACAACCAGACCGTGTCACAATCTGTTTTAGCACATTTGACAAAACATAGAAAGGAAAAATCTGCAGAGTGTCTTTATCAAACCATGTATCCAAAATGGCAGGCTTCAGCCTATTCAAAGAGATATTTTGATTTATATTTTTAATATGCACAGTAAAGTAATTTGGGAGCCTTTTGAAAATCTGAAAGGTTCCCTATAATATAGCTACAAGGTGTACAACATATCAGAATCATGTACAATAATGTGTCTACAAGTTTCAGCATGCTCATGGACATTGTACAGGTATGGTATATGCTACTGTATGTCACATTTGACATTTTTGTTACCAGATGATCAACAAAGGAATTGGAGTTCATAACTCTCCCTTTGAATATGGCAGAGAGAATTGGCCACGGAATCTAAGTATGACACCACACAACATCTTGACAGACAGATATTAAATGTTATCTTTAATTTCTGTATAAATTTCCAGAAGGACTAAGGGAAGGTGCTCCAATTATTTAGTCTGATTTAACATTGACTTCAAACTGTGGTGGAACTTTTCCTCCATACTATTTGCATCAGGATAATAAACACAAAAGTTTCATTAACTGATAATATAAATTAGATTCAAATTGCTGACCTCTTATTTATCTGGTAACAAGTGCAAATATACCAAAACAGGATACTCAGAAAAAAAGTTTTGCTTTAATACACGCAGAAATGTTTGCCATGAGGAATGCTTTACATCAGCAGGAAATAAAAAACAATCAAAACATGTTAGCAAATAGGTATATAGGTACCTTCCCTAATTCATGGAAAAAACAGCATAGTACAAAGAAAAAAGCCTCAAACTTAACAAAAGTGAAGTTTTTTTGTCAAAATGTTTATGTTATTATTAAGAGGAAAGATCGAAGTGAATTTTCATTTTTTTTTCTAACACGTTCAAAATTTTAGTAAAAAGTTTTTTTTTCGTCAGCGGGTAACCAAATAGTTACCAGAGTTTACTATGGATAATGGAACATTAAACAACTCAGTTTTTTGGTGAAAACACATTGATTTGCAAATTCTTGCAAAAATCAAATAATTGTCAAATTTTAATGAATCTTTCAGGACTTATATACAAAATAATGAAATTATTTTTTAAATTAGTATTTTTAGAAAATCTTGGTAAAAATATTTTTTTACATTTGTTATCTCCCTTCACATAAATTCATGAAATTTCAAGAAATTAAATTTTGTTTTGAACATTTGTTTTATTAGTTAAACACAGGATACCTTAGGGAATATAAATAACCTAATTTTTTCTTTCCTACAGTTGATCATTTTTACAAAAATCTGCACCATAGAGTAAAATAAAAAAATCAAATAAATCTATGACATTATCTAATTAAATAAAATTTAATTACTTTTAATATATATATATATATATATATATATATATATTATTGTCTAATGAAAATTTTACTGATGAATAATGAATTTTTACAAGAATTGTTTTCATTTACTTTTAATTATAATAATTTATAAAGTTTCAAAAATATTATTACAATTCTTCTAAACCTTGTTGCAATTATGTTATTAAGATATAAGTGAAGACCATATTTACTGATCAAAAATTGAAAAGTTTAATACAAATCATTGAGTCAATAGATTATTGAAATAGTTTTCAATTTTTTTGTGTATTAGAAATTTTTTGTATGGTATTTTCTGTGTTACATGAACAGGTCATGTGTTTCATGGTTTCTTTCCCTCACAGGAAAAAGATTAGACAATTATATCAATTCTGGTCAACCATACTTAGTTTATTTCACATCTAGCTTTCATTACACATCAATCACTGACTTCAAAAGTCAGAAAGATCAATGCTCTCTGATTAAGAAATATTTTTATTTTAAATTTCATGCTGTAAACAAGTAATATTTGTGTAAATCAGATTAATTTAACTTTAAATTTGCTAATTTTCCAAAAATAATGTTACATATCTATATTTTATTTCTGTAAGATTTAAAAATCTTTAAAATGATTTTTTTCAAAAAATCGAGTATTAATTTTTGTTTACAAATGTGTTGATCATTCAAAAATAGCCCAAAATTTTAAAATTTAAAAAAAAATTTAAATTTTAGATTCCACTCAGTATAATTCCTGATTGAAATACACCAGAATATTTTACTTACTGAAAATAGTAAAATAGTAAATTTAATCATTTAACTTTTAATAAAAGGTAAAATTAAAACTTCAAGAAAACATTTTTATTCATTGAAATTCATCAGGTGATAGAAAAGAACCTGGAGGTGTGTAAGTGTGCCTTTCAAATTTAGGTTTTGACATTAAATGTATGTCTTTTGTCTAAATCTGAATATCTAACTTCATATCAAACAAAACTGTTTATGACTTAATGAAAATGTCAACACCAGGATGAGATAAATTATGAAATAAAAAGTACACCACAAATATTTGAGAATGAAGGGACATAGTCAACTAGTCCTGGTTTTACGCACAATTTTCAGATTGCCTTTAAAACAAATTTTTGTAAGTTTCAATGACAAGAGAAAACAATTATTCAAGAGAAACAGCTGTAGTTACTAATTTTTCACTTGTTCTTAAGCAAATGATTAGTATTCCACACAAGGACATATTGTTCTCATTTGATCACCTGAGTTAAGCAGCAGCAAACACTGTCAGTACTTACTTATATGAGGGACTACTTGGTAATATCTAGTACTGTAATATCCAACAATCTGAGATATGTTTCAGCTTTAAATAACCTACAATAGGTTGATAAACCATAAAAAATCTTATCAGTCAAAATGAATACAAGAGTTCAAAAGAAATGCATTGATGCTTTGAATCATTATATACACAGTAATGTTTTTCACTTCTTTAATATAAAGTAATATCTGACAGTTGTAGCTGACAGAATACCTGATCAGTATTGGCTGAGTCACAAGGGAGAGAGGGTATGATGCTGAAAGACCCAAAACCCCTAATGAACCTCAGCTAGAAACATCACTGATGAAGTGTACTGAAGCATCAAATAGTTGATTTACTAAGCACCGAATGTATGGGGTACCTAGTGGGGATTGAACTCACTACTCAATTGTAATGGGTTCTAGTGAGACAAGCTTGCTAACCATTACACCATGTCAGATTGCCCATGAAGCATCCAACAGATGTATGTTACGAAATATCTGAAGTAAACAGGATCAGATATTTAAAATGTCTTGTCTTCTATATATTTGTTTGAAGTTGATTGGAATTCTTTTTTTTTTTAAATAATGTTCATCTTGTACAAAGCTCAAGAGCCACTTGAGGTAGAGTTTATAGAGTAAGACATAATAGGCACAGTTTTTAAGGATAAGTGGGGAAGATGACTGTTAACCCCGGACTTGAACAGGTAAAGATTGTAGTGATTGGGGAGGCATCCTCTAGGGAGATGGTTCCATAAAGTAGCAGTTTTGTAGAAAGAAACTGTTCAAATGGAACTTATATCTCACCACTAGAATATGAATGGAATGAGGGTGGTTCACTACAATGTGCATGACATAGCAGGTCTTAGCTATGAAGGTTAGAACTGTTAGAAATAAGGAAATAGTCCATTCAAATACTTTCCATGCACTCAGTAAGGTTATATAATCAGTTATAATGCAGAATATGTGCCCCTACAATAACTGAGAAAATATTTTATTGCCAAATTAGCTGCTAGGTAGTACTGGATCTGACCTCTGTAGGTGACAATTTCAAATTGAACCCTTTATTTACTCTATGGGAGGAAATTTTTCTTGTTCCACTGTGCATGTCTAGGGATATATTATTCTGTTCAGTTATTGCGATTATGTGAAAATTGTTCAAAAGTAATTGTTTGAAAACAATTATCCAAAACATTCATTCAAATTGTAAGTTCTTTGAATGAAAATTAATTAAAAGACTATTATACTAAATGATAATTATTTGAAATGCAAAATACTTTATTGCAATAAAAATATAAAAATTAAAAGAGGAAATGCACAAATGATAATAATTTGAAATACAAATATTGTTAATGAATTAATTTAGTAAAAAAATCTTTATAAGCTTAAGTTATGTGATACTGTATGCAAATAGTCATCTACTGAAGGGTACTCATTAAAAGATGATATTAATTTTTTAAATTTTCCATTTATGTTGCAGTATTTCTTGGCGTTCTTGATATTTTGGAAACCTGTTCTTACTTTTGCAAAATGAATTTCTTGAAAGTCCTGTTCTCTTTTAAGAACATCTAAGAATTTCCAAATTGTGAGATGATGGAATGACACTTGCTGAAAAAAAAGCTCTATAGCATCCTTCAAGGGCGTTATTAGTTAAAGGTAAATCAGCATTGACCTTCTCAAAGCAAAACAACACACATATTCAAACCAATATATTTTGAATAAATATCATTCAGCATAATTGTCCGTTCAATTAATTTTCATTCAACAATTTACAATTCAAATGAATGTTTTTTGAATAATTCTTTTTGAACAAGTACTTTCAATACAGTTATTGCTAGTCCTGTTGTCACTGTCTTAGTTTTTACTACCCAGTCCAAGGATTGAACTCATAATTACTTCTTCAGTACTGCTCAGTTATTGTTAGTCCTGTTTCCAATCTGGTTTTGTTTAGATCAGGTCATACAAAATCTGAATGGAAATAGTCTAAGCAATAACTGAATAGTACTAAAAACAATAAGATATCATTTAACATGGACAGTAAAATAGGAACAATTTACTCCCATTGTTTAAATAAGGATTTCAGTTAAATATTCCCCATAGGTTACTCACCCTGACAGGCACCTGAAGAATGTTGAAGAGCTTAAAGTCTGAAATGTAACAAAAATGAGGATTTTCAATATAAATAATGATAATTTCTCATTTCAGAAATTCAGACAGGAATTACTTTTGCCATGGGACAACACTCTAGCATATCCTTTACTATTACATGTCTGAAAAAACTTCTAGCACCAGGACTGGATTAGCCTTTAGGTTAGTATAGACTTCAGCTTAAGGCCCCCTCAAGCTTTTATAAATTTAATTTTCCAGAGGTTAAAATTTCTAAGTAGTTTATAAGCTGAAATGATGGGGGATGTGCATTGTGATGCAATGGATATTGGCTCGGAATGAGAAATCGGAGAGCCGAGTTCGAATTCCAGTTGAATTCATTGCATTCACTTACGTGCAAATACCCTTGGGAAAGGTATTAATGCGTCTCTTCCTTCCAGTCATGGGTTAAATAACAGGACAGATTGGGTTCTATAGCCTTGGTCGGCAACCAGTCTACCGCAGAAAGCAATGGCAACCTACTGCGGGATAATGTTCTGCCCAGTCAGTCATGTCTCTTTCGAGACATGATCGCTTAAGCATGTTTCACGTACGGCACTTAACTGACTGACTAATGTCAATATGACAAACTCGTATTATTCTGACTTTGCAGGATGAAAAGCAAGGAAAAATATGTTTTAGTTTGGACCATTGTGTTATAAGTAGATAATGTTCAGTTTTAGTTTAGAATGTTTAAATTTTTAAAATTTTATTTTATTTTTTTTATTTTTTATTTTTTTAATCATATCACCCCAAGCAAGGCGATAATGCCACTGATGCACAGGAGGCTACGTAAGAGTAAAAAGATTGGAAAAGAGAAAGCCGGAAACCACATCCTAACCAGGAAACAAGGGATGAGCCTCTTCACCTGTTCAATAGATGTGGGTGGAGTGTGAACTGGGCGATAGTTTAGTCTATCTACTCCAATTGAAAAAAATAAAGAAAAGAGTGAAAAGATTGGAAAAGAGAAAACCGGAAACCGCATCCTAAACAGGAAACAAGAGATGAGCCTCTTCACCTGTTCAATAGACGTGGGTGGAGTGTGAACCGGGCGATAGTTTTGTTTATCTACTCCATTTAAACTTCAGCTACTCTTTCAAGAAAATTATCAAACTCATCTCATTAAAATTCTTATCAATATTTCCTCCAGTTACAGAACTGAATTTTTAAATGGCAAACTGAAGGTGAATTACATAATGTCTTTTTATAAAATGGTTTTTAAGCAAAAAGTAAGATTCCTGACGTTGGTTCAGAGCTTAACTATGACATGTCTGGAAAAACTTCTAGCACCAGGACTGGATTAGCCTTTAGGTTAGTATAGACTTCAGCTTAAGGCCCCTCAAGCTTTTATAAATTTAATTTTCCAGATGTTAAAATTTCTAGATAGTTTATAAGCTGAAATGATGTCAATATGACAAACTCATATTCTGACTTTGCAGAATGAAAAGCAAGGAAAAATCATTGTGTTACGAGTAGATAATGTTCAGTTTTAGTTTAGAATGTTTAAATTTAAAAAAATTTATTTTATTTTATTTTTTATATTTTTTAATCATATCACCCCAAGCAAGGCGGTAACGCCACTGATGTGCAGGGGGCTACATAAGAGTGAGAAGATTAGAAAAGAGAAAACTGGAAACTGCATCCTAAACAGGAAACAAGGGATGAGCCTCTTCACCTGTTCAATAGATGTGAGTGGAGTGTGAACCGGGTGATAGTTTATCTACTCCAATTGAAAAAAAAAAATAAACAAAAACAAAGTGAGATTAGAAAAGAGAAAACCGGAAACCGTATCCTAAACAGGAAACAAGGGATGAGCCTCTTCACCTGTTCAATCAATGATTTTAATTTTAACTTCTAAGTTTGAGTTTGAGTTTTGTTTAATGGCATATCAACACCTCTGGGGGTTATTTAAGGCCAAAAAGGTGGGGTTTTAAAGTATTTTTTTAATGTTCGGTGAGAAGGTTGGTTTAGTCAGATTTTGATGAATTTTTTTGTCTTATAGTTTTGTATTAAAAATGTATTGCTGGTAATATTTTTTTTCTTCAAAAATGTATTATGGCAATAATTTTTTTTTCCTTCAAAAATGTTTTGCTGGTAATAATTTTTTTCCTTCAAAAATTTGCTGTAATATTTGTCCTTCAAAAATATATTTTTTTTTTATAAAAGTCTATTTTTATGTATATATTTATATAAAAGTCTATTTTTATACTTTCATAGTATTTTGACCCCAGTTTGGGGGTTAACTATTTTCCTGTAGCAGGGACCCTAACAGGTGTTACCACTCCATGTCAGTGTGGACCTCAGAACAACAGCAATTAAGAGGTGGTTCCATGCTCCTCACAATCTCCCAATCAGAGGCCTTGCTGCCAGATGCAGTTTACCATCATACCCAGGACCTATAACTTTTGAATATTTTCATAAACTGGAATGATATCAATATGACAAACTCATATTTACTTGATTGTTTTATTGTTATAATGCTGGTCATAACAAATCTTTTTTTAACTAACATTGTATTGAAATTTGAATTCCAGCCGAATTCATTGCATTCACTTTTGCGCAAATACCCTTGGGAAAGGTATTAATCCATCTATTCTTTCCAGTTATGGGTTAAATAACAGGACAGATTGCTTTGTCGGTAACTAGTCTACTGCAGAAAGCAATGGCAACCTACAGTGGGATAATCTTCTGCCTAGTAAGTCATGTTTGTTTTGAGACATGATTGCCCAAGTGTGTATCACATATGGCACTTAACTGACTGACTGTGTTGAAATATTTGGTAATTTGGTTTGCAATAAATAGTAAAATAGTGGTATTTATAAAAGAATATTTTTATTGACAAACAAAAGATAGCTATTCTAGTTTATTTTAAAAAATTGCAATAAGTTTACTTCAAGCTATTGCTAAAATATATCACAAGCAAAAAATAAATTGTGGATGAGTTAGAAGGTGGTTTGGGCTAAAGTGGGGAGTATAATTTTCTTGGCCTGGAGGGTTTCAAAAAGAAATAAACCAGCACTGCATAGCACCCTTTTCTTTGAAAACTGGTGACTGAATACATTGTAAAAAACGTCTTTTTAAATTTATATTTTTAAAAGTATGCAGCAAACCTTTGAACATAACCTAATAAATTTGTAACCTGAAACTACTTGTTTACAATTTGGCTTGATATCCATACTTGCTGTTAAGCATTTATTATGTTAAAACCAGAGGTCCTTCTTAGCAATGAAACCTGAGCATATAAGATATGAAAGATTTAATTTTCAATTACTTAATAGAATAGCAGTTGGTGCTGATTAAACCTATCATCTTTGTCTTTCAAATCCCCACTTCACAATCACTTATGTCCATTATTCATCCATGAGGTACTGAAGTTGGTATAACTCTAGTCTCATTAATGAGACAATTATTATTGATCAGTTATTGGTCTTTGAATTAATTAATCCAGGAAAGATAGGTATGAAGCAATTATTGTCTTGCTATTAGGCAATTAATCACACTGGTTAGACAAGATAGGTCATGGAAATCAAGAAGAAAGTAATGACTGCAAGAAGAGAGAATGTATGGTCATAAGCAAAAGATACAGAACCAAAATATGAGCTACATATTGGGCATGAACAGATATGTCATAATTTTCCTTAGTGAAGGAATATATCTTATTCCTATTCCCTCGTGAGTTAGTAAATATATTAATAAACTGTAAGGTGGAATGGAGAAATGAAATGAATGAATGAATGAACACTTGTTCCCAAAGAGACTTTTATATTATGACATACACAAATAATATATATGTATATACAAACAAGTATCCACATGTGGAGAAATATATATATATTATATATTATATCTAAATCTAAACTTATTTATAAATGGAACTTTGTCTGTGTGTGTGTATCCGTTACCTATAGACTCCGAAATGGCTGAACCGATTTTCTTAAAAATTTACACAGTTGTACTATAAGCATCTGCGAGTGTTTTTAGCTAGGTTTTGTGTTGAGGTACCCATGATAAATATTGAAAATCGATAATCGAAAAAATCGAGTTATAGAAGGAGTGGTTCGATTTTAATCAAATTTGATACACTCATAGTCAAAGACATAAGAAACGATATTCAGAAGTTTCAAGGTTGCAGTTCTTACAATAGTGCAGAAAATTGATAATATATATATATATATATATATATATATATATATAAGGCAATATGTTTGTGTGTGTGTCTGTTTATCTGTCTGTATGTCCTTTATACAAATCCACAATTTTTATCCAATTCTCACTAGACTTCACAAATATTCTTTAAGCTGAGTCTGAGCCCCAGGACCATGGATTAGTTTTAAAGCTTTCATTACACCCGAGCAATGCTGGGCTATACTGCTAGTATATTATATATTATATATTATATATATTATATCTAATGCAAAGCAAAGTATCAGAAGGAACAAAAGGAAAAAAAAAGTTTTACATATAAATTGAAGATACCTCTGTTCAGCCATTGTCATGACTCCAGATTTGGAGGGGTTGAATTCATCTATATCCCAAAGGGATACAGCAGGCTTCAACTATGTCCAAATGGGACAGCAGGAGTTTTATGTTCCAGTGGAACATGGCAGTAGTTAGAAGGGAACAACCTTTTACCTTAGTTGCTGTTGGCTTAAAGAGTGTGACTAACAGTTGGGTCACTATCAGGAGTGATGTCACAAGTGGTTGTCATGTGATCATGGGACTTTATCTTGACTAAAGAGAGATAAACAGCTTTTGTATCCTTGCAGGGACATCAAAAATCAAGCTGGCATGGAAATTTAACTATCTGAATAGTGTAATAACAGACAGTTGAAAATGTGACACACAAATCTAAAAGTGTATTGAAATGGGAAAAAAATAATTTTAAAACCTATCATTACTAACAAAGAGACAGCATTGAACTGCTATGTAATATCTAATCTGTAATATGACACTGAATGATGGAGAATTTTCTCACAGATTAATAGAATTAAAGAGTCAGGGATGGGATTTTACTGCTGCAGAATAAAAGGATATGTGAACAATTAAGTAGTTATATATAAAATAGAAACTAGTATGCAACTTATATATGCAATCAGAAAAAGACAGCCAAAATTTCTGATGTACACTATGAGGAAAGAAGACCTGTAGAATTTCACACTCACAGGGCATATTGAAGGCAAGAGAAGCAGTAGTAAAAAAACAAATGTTATACTTAACCAGTTTGGGTAAATGGAAGACAGAACAAGGATAACGAGAGATGCTAAAAGGATAAAATTTACTTAGAGCAACAAAAAGTAGGAAGTTGTGGAGAGTAATGACCGTCTTTGTCCTTAACTGTCACAACAAGTTTGTGTTATATAATGGATGACAGAACAAAGATAAAGAGGGATAGTAAAAGGATTAAAAAATTACCTAGAGCAACAAAAATTAGGAAGTTGTGGAGAGCCACGATCACCTATGTTGTGAAGTGACATTTAACAAGTTTGTTTTAATTGATGCTAGAAAAGAGATAAAGAAAAGCAGTAAAGAATAAAAAATTACTTTGAGTAACATAAGATAGGAAGTTGTGGAGAACCATAATTATAGGACTTAGCGCATAAATCATGCTGATTGAACATGGAGCATTAACGGTTAATTCCTAATTAGCGCTTAGTTATCAGTTTTTACCATTTTTTTCCTTTTTTATTTAATAAAAGAAAATTCCTTTTGGTTGTCATCATAATTTATAGCAGAATTTTCAATATTACCAAAGTTTAAAATTTTTAAATATTTTTATTAGGTTATGAATATTTTTATTAGGTTATGAATATTTTTATGACGTTATGAAAACAATCTGTGAAATATAGAAGTGAAAAATATCTTCTTTTATGTGCCATGTCCTTTTAGAATGTAGGCAATCATGGTCCTCCACATTCTCCTATGTACCTCTTAACACCTTCTTGCTTAGTATTTCTTCCAAACCCTTCTCTGCCATCTACTAGCTGAAGCTCATCAGCATGTCATGTGTTGCTTTCCAGCCTATCTTTCTCTTTATTTGTCCTCTGAGCATTGGATTCTCTAAGCCCTCCTTTCTCATTATGTGTCCCAAAAACTTCAGTTGTCTTTTCTTGATATTAAGTATAAGTTTCCTTTTCATTTCTATCCTCTCCTAAAACTTGTTGTTGCCTATATGTTTGGTCTATGGTATCCTCAGCATCCTTTTGTAGAAAACATATTTCAGTTGCTTCAAGTCTTTCCTTTATTTTGGAGATTTGCTGCTATATAGGAGGAAAGATATATAATAGTCCAGTGTTCTTTTCTTTACAACAAAATTTTCCTGCCTCTTAATACTCTGCTTAGCTTTTGGAACACCTCCTTGGCCATGTCAATACACCTTTGGATCTCAGCATTACACATTCAGTCCTCTATTAGAACACATTTAAATTTCTGCATCTGCATGATTTTAGTAACCCCTGACCTGTAGTTGGCATTTTGGGCTTCTCTTTTTTCTCTTTTTGTCAATGACTATGCATTCAGTTTTCATTTAGTTTACGTTTAGTCCTTTCTTCTCGCTTTCTCTTGCTACCTTCTATAGGGGATCTTGTAGTTTCTTTTTTATGTCTGCTAACAGCACCATATCATCTGCTTATTTTATATTGTTAAGATTTTAGTTGCCAATTACAAATCCTGATAGGACTTCTAGTTCTCTCAAAATTGCTTCACTGTATATGTTGAATAGATAAAACAAATCTAGAACTAGTAAAAAGTAATCTTAGGACAGTGAGAATATTGTTTGATAGTTTTTGAATATGTAACAGTTCCTTTTTTAATCTTTTCACCTCAAGCAAGGTGATAATGCCACTAAGGTACAATGGGTTACTGGGAGTGAAAGTGAATGAGAAAACTTTAATGAGATAAAATAACAATAAATTGACAGGATTCAGGAAGACATAAGATGGTGATTGGTGTTAACTTTAAATTTTTGAAGATTATATGTGGCAGGGAAGCAAGAAACTAGAAAAGAGTTCCACATGTAAAAAGTGCAAGAAAAGAAACTATTAGAACAGAACTCATGGCTACATTTAGCTAGTAAAATGGTGAGATCTAGTTACATGTTTAAATTCATGCAGTTGAGGCACCAAGCAGTAAAGCTCATCAGAACAATTGCCAAGAAAATATTTGTAAAAAAGACAGAGAGAAGCCATATCATGTTGGTAAGAAAGGGACGGTGGCCATGATGAAAGGTCAAGATTGATTATAGTGCAGACCCTTCATTAGATTTTGTCAAGAATTTCTAAATATACAGTCCATCTGAATTTATTATGCAGTTAACATAAAACTCAATAGCTTGAAGTTGCTTTGAACAATTTTTGTCAAATTTTGAAAGAATTAATTTAAACATAAAAACAAAGCTTGAATTAAAATGTTAGGTAATTTCAACATGTTTTATTAAAATCACTGGATTTATTATAAAAAAACACAGTCTAAAGTTATGCAAAACCAGAAAATCACTTTTTACTTCAATAACAAAATAATCAAATCATCAATAATTGATCATCACCAGCAACAGAACAAATAACAAACATGTATGATAAGTCTTTGAAGCATTTAAATCTTAACATAGTAACCGTTTTTCTCAATAACAGCCAGTAATCTATTATCCATTGATATTTTAATTTTTTTTTTTTTACTTCAGCAGGTTCAGTTTCTGACATGGTGGTTTTAATTGCTTCCAATGAGTCTACTTTGCTGTTATATTGTTTGCCACCCTCAAATAATTTCATCTTTACAATTGGCCATAGATTTTCATTCAAACTGTGATTTTATGGTAGACAAAATGACTACCATAAAATTGTAAAGATGAATTGTAAAGATGAAATTAAACATTTTATGCTTAAAAACTTCATAGGTAACATTAGATGCATAAGAAGAAGCATTGTAATGCATAAATACATACCTCACTGGGAAAATGCGAGGCTACGACTTTTACTATTCAAAAAAATTCTTGTCCATGAAATTGCAATAGTTAGCATTGTTTAACTACTTCATTGACTTTGAATGGTTCAATAATAATTTGGTCAGAAATTCTAGTGCATATTATCCTTGTTGTCTTCTTTTATCCACATGATTCTTTGCATTCGATAAAATCCATCCATTGGCCCATACATCAGGTTTATTGAATGTCACCCAAGATGAAAATTATTTTAAAAATGTCAGTTCTCATGTATTTCTTTTGTTAAATAAATTAACATTCAGTGGATTTTCCATTAGTAAATTTAGTTTTTTCTTGTAATATTTCAGTGTTTTATCATATCTGCTATCTAATTTTGTAGGAGATTTGACAAGAGCACATTTAAAACATTATGATTCTGCTTGTTGGCATCTGTGTACATTATGGCTTACTAATACCATATAAACAATAGACTATTCTATTTTGATTACATGAAAAGACAGAAAAAACATATTAGAGATGCTATGCATTTAAAACATTATGATTCTGCTTGTTGGCATCTGTGTACATTATGGCTTACTAATACCACATAAACAATAAACTATTCTATTTTGATTACATGGAAAGACAGAAAAACATATTAGAGATCCTACTTGGTGAGAAAATGACAGAAAAGATGATAACACTCTCACATGTTTAATGTCTGTTTCAGTGATGCAGCCAACAATTCTACTCCAGCAGCTTCTTTTTTCTCACACTTCCCGCCTGTGGAACTTCCTTTCGTATACTTGCTTTCTTGATGGTTACAACCTTCAGGAAATTAAATGCAACATCAATACCCATCTCTTATCCACTTGACTCCAGATCTTTCTACATCACCCTGTATATCTTTTCCTTTCTCTCTACCTTTGCAACTGTCTTCACACCTGTGTTCCCATCCTTCTCTTGCCCTTTCTCTGACACTCCCTGTAACTGGTTCATCATTTTCTTCACTCTCCTCCTGTCTAAAATTTTACTCTTAAGTAGCCCCCTGTGCATCAGTAGCAGTACCGCCTTGCTTGGGGTGAAATGATTAAAAAAAAAATTGGAAAACATTGTCAATTTCAAATCTTTTCATTTTTATGCCCTTATTTTTTTAAAATTATAAATAATAACAAGCATTCATAGTTCTGATTGTTATTGAAATATTTTGTTAAAGTTATTAAGTTGAATTATTTAAAGATGTGGCAGAGGAATTTCTATGAATATTATCTTGCTGTAGAACTCAGGATGAATTTTATTCAATCATTAACTTAAGAATTAACATTTATCAGAAAATTCAAATAGGAAAATATGAAATTTCTACAGGTATTTCTAGTAAAGCAAATCACTGTAGGCTGTGTGAATAGTGTAACAGTTATTGGCATGGAAAGTAGAATAAGGGATTCAAGTTTCTGTTGAGTCTGTTGTATTCACTTCACTCTTGGGTTACGTAGCAGAGTAAATTGGTCTCTCTAGCCATGGATAGGAGCCAGTCCAGTAAAAAAACTACATTGAATTAAAAACCATGGAGTAGGCACCCTACTATGCTACCAAAAAGTCATAGAAATTCACAAGTAATAAAGAAAAAGTAGTCTGTGGAGAGTCATGACCACAAACATCCTGGAGGAATATGGTATTTCAAAAAGTAGAAATTGTAGGTTTTCTGAAAATTTTCTTAATTTCCATAGATTAAAATAGCCTAGATATATTTAACAGGATATTGACTTACCAACAATGGTCACTTAACCAATGAATGCCCTATATTAGTTGTAAAATTTTAAAAAATCCAGTATTAATTATAGGTTTATAAAAATAGTATTATAGATTCATAAAACTATTGTATTAATTATAGATTTCTTAAAATCCAGTATTAATGATAAGTTTACAAAAAATCCTTTACTAATTATCTCAACTTATTTATAAATGGAACTTTGTGTGTGTGTGTGTGTGTGTGTGTGTGTGTGTGTGTGTATCCGTTACCTATAGACCCCAAAACGACTGAACCGATTTTCTTAAAAATTTACACAGTTGTACTATAAGCATCTGCGAGTGTTCTTAGGTAGGTTTTGTGTTGAGGTACCCCTGATATATATTGAAAATTGATAATCCAAAAAATCGGGTTATAGAAGGAGTGGTCTGATTTTAATCAAATTTGATACACTCATAGACAAAAACATAAGAAACGATATTCAGAAGTTTCAAGGTTGCAGTTCTTACAATAGTGCAGAAAATTGATAATATATATATATATATATATATATATATATATAAGGCAATATGTTTGTGTGTGTGTCTGTTTATCTGTCTGTATGTCCTTAATACAAATCCACAATTTTTATCCAATTCTCACTAGACTTCACAAATATTCTTTAGGCTGAGTCTGAGCTCCAGGACCATGTATTAGTTTTAAAGCTTTCATTACACTCGAGCAACACCAGGCTATCCTGCTAGTAGATTCATAAAAATAATGTATTGATTATATTAATTAATTAGTTTATAAAAATCTAGAAATAATTATAGGTTTCTTAAAAAAATTCAGAATTATTTATAGGTTCATAAAACACCAGTATTAATTATAGGTTTTTACCATAATTACCTACTGTTACTGAAATAGGAAAGTGCATGTTAATGAGTGAATATATTTTAGAACATATTCTTATTTATTTGTTATATGGCATGGAGATCCATATTATAAAAATGTTTTTGTCCAACCAACGGTCAAGAATTATTGGGTGAAGTTGCTTTTACTAAACAGATATGTATGGTAAGCACAAGCGCTTATTCAAAAAGCTCCAGTATGCATTTGCCGTGACGTGTAAGTTAAAAACAATGAGAATTAACTATTGGTTTTTGTTGTATTCGTAAAACGGGATTCATGCTTGCTCAATTTTGCCAATAAACAGGAATGATGTATGTACAATTGGAAGAAAGGAGGTGGGTATTACAGAAGCCTTTAATGTGATTTGATGATGTTGTGATGCAGAAGAAGTGGATGCATTGTCCCTGTAATGTCGGAGGGGTTAGCACCTTGTAGAAAATATAAAATTGTTATGGTATATGATAAGGTAGAAGTTACAAAAAAGTACCCGATTTTTGTTGGAATAAAATTAAGCATGTCAGAGAAATAAACAATGCAAAAAGCAACATTTTTCATTAATTTTTGCTGCACCCTGCATGTCAATTGAAATTTTTATTCATATATCAAGGTATCAGACCTTAATCTACCAGTGACTTGATTTTGGTTGAGTTTGAGTGAAGCGTCTTGGAGAAATGCATAAATGTGCACAAAAGACCACCCAAAATAGTTTGTTATTGATTTTTTATGAGCCCTATACATTGATTCAAAAAATGTTTGTGTACATCAAAGGTTCAGACTTTGATCTATAACTTACTTGATTTTGGTTGAATTCACATGAGGCGTCTCAGAGGAGAAGAGTTCATAAATTCTAAGCATTTTTGTGATTTCTGCCATACCCTGTAAATCAATTTGATAATTTTTTTCTTACATCAAAGGTTCAATTCAATGATTCACAAGTGACCTTATTTTAGTTTAAATCAGAATAATGGTTTTGGAGAAGTCAGGTTTATTAGAATGGAGACATACAAACACAGACAGACAGATGTATCCATTTTTATATATATAGATTATTTTCCATGGCCTGCAGAAAATTGGGAAAATGCATAAGATGAATAATTCTAAGTGAACTTTAGTTACAGTTTCTGGGAGAGAATGCATCATCTGGTGTGATCAATGGCTCGATCAAGGCCATGCTCAAATTTTCGGTCATGATGAATTGTGTACTTTGTGCTAGCATAACCATTAGTGGACAATTCTGCCAACCCAAATTCACTCACAAGCTTGGGTTAATCTATAGTGAGGGTTTTCTGGTACTTTTCAAAAGTGTTACAGTTTTAAATTGCTACTACATCCTATGCATTTTATACACAGGTTGTATCACAAATGATTCAATGTGAGATATCAAACAGAAAGTGGCTCTTTAGAAGACCTTGTAACCACTGTCATGTAGAGAAAGTTGAAATGGTGTAGACATGCTATAACAGCCAATAATCTTCATCCTACAAGATACTATTTTAGGCAATAGAAGGAGCAAACAGTAAAAAAAATAATTTGACAACACCACTGAATGTACTAGAAGATTCTTCACTGAGACTAAGACATTGAAACAACTGAAGCATATGAAGGGAGCTCAACTACACAGTGACCCTACAACTATATCCAGTTATAGAACTGATGATGATGGTGGTGGGGATGATGATGATGGTGATGATATGAAAGAAAGATTTTGAATACTTATTTTTAAAGCTGACAGTCTTTTCTTAGGTAGGAGTTTGTTGCAAAACAATTTTCCTATCCTCATTTGGCTTTCTGTCAGACTAAGCTATATTTAGCAAATATACAGTACTTTGCAAAAGTATTAGGACAAGAACTATTTTATATTTTATGAGGCATCAAAATAAAGTTTAAAATTACCCCTGTCCTAACATTTTTGCGCACTACCGGTAGTATTAGGACAGGGGGTGATTTTCCTAAAAAACTCACTGAAATTCAAATAAAGGGTGAAAAGCCAAGTAAATTGCTAATAAATATTGAATATTTCAAACTAGGTGTAAAAGAAATGTATTAAAAAGAAGTTATATTTAATTTTTCCTATTTTCTATTAAACAAGTTATTTTGAAACTACTCTATTGAGCATCTATGGGATATTTTGGATAAAAAAATTGATAAATCTGATGTTACTTTGCAAGACACACTTTGGAAAGAAATACAAGCTGCTTGGCAGGAGATGCCATTAGATACATTGAAGAAGCTTGTGATGTCAATGCCTGACAGAATAAAGGCTGTGATCAAAACAAAAGGTTATTATACTAAATATTAAATTTATTTTGTAACAAGTATTTTTTTTTTGTTAAAGCATTTGTTGAGTAAATCAAATAAAATTACTTTAATTAAATTGTTTATTTTCTATTAATATGCCTCATAAAAGATAAAATAGTTCTTGTCCTAATACTTTCGCATGGTACTGTAAACGAAAACAAAACCTGTGAGAGAGCTAGAAGCCATAACCAGGGAAAACTGCAAATGCAGGAGTCTGTATGTGGGTCAGCATTGCTGCCTAAGTTATCAGAAGCTGTCAAAGGAATTATAGTCAACAATGCCTCAAATAATAGAACAAACACTTGCAGACAACACTCAATCATTTCAGATGATTTAATAGTGGGTTTGAGTCCACTCACTGCTTGTTTTTTTGTTGTATTTCTTGTTTCCCTTCATCTTTTTTGAAGAGTTGTACCCTATTGAGATCATTAATATAACTGGTGTGTGTGTGTGTGTGTGTGTGTAACTGTTTATTTTGCCACTTCTGCTTGGGCAGCTTAAATTGTCTCTTCTGTTAATCTTTTGTCATAATGCCAGGAAACAAAACAAGGAGAAGTGGGTTCATGCCTTTTGATAGAGATATGAATAGCCTTAGTTAGAATTAAAATTTTATTCTTCAATTCGTCATTCCATCATCCCCACATTCAAGTGAGCTCAAACATCATTGACTATTTTCTTCCATTCTTGTTTTGTCTGTCTTTAATGGCCATCATTAGTTCTTCATACCCCAAAGGAGTATGTTTTTTTTTTTCCAACTGATCCATGAGTTTTAATTTGTCTTTTTCTCTTTTGTTCTCCTTGTTTAGGCTCTCACAAGTCTACTTATGTAACAACTCTTCTTTCCTCTTCCATATGTGCCTATTGGATCATAGACTTCTAATCCATGATTCTGTAAGACTTTGAATAGAGCTCTTTCTTTGCTTTGTGTTCATTCCCTGATACATCAAGCATGGTCTTCAGCATCTCTGTGCATGTTCCATTAAGCCATTCGTAAGTATTAATACTCTCGTACCCCATTCTCTGGAAGAATGGTAGACTTGGATAAACAGTAGCTACTCTGGCATGTATACGTCGCTCATTCAATAATGAATTAGAATACTCTGGCTATTGGGTGTGTATAATGGTAATATACATGCTAAAAGTCTGCCTTCTTCTACCGAGCGCCCATAGCCCAGAGGTAGAATCGCCGACTGATGCCAATTCGGTTGGGTTTCAATCCTGGGTTAAAAGCAATCGGAGTATAACTGTACTGATGAGCTGTGATACAGCGAAACAGATCTGTCTGCGGATGACTATATATATATATATATATATATACCATCTGAAATATGTTGATTCAGATGTCTGTAAATATTTCTGAGATGAAGTGTAGTTATTTATATTATCTGCATTATTCAGAATGTTGTTCTCATCCTTATTGTCATATTTATGATGTTTCAGACATTGTAAGCTCCAGCCTTCTTCAGGTGATATATGTTGAAATTTTTAACCAAACCCTTTATTTTTGTCCATGGGATAGATTGTTCAAGTTCCATGTGCCATGCTTTTCTGGATTGATTTGAGGAATTTTTGAAGGAATTTTTCAAATGATGAGACATCTAGATGTGTCAAGTTGAATATTTCAACTTCACACATCAGGAGTATATGTGGAAGAACTTCCCATACTAGCTCCATCCTCATTTACTGCATTGTATTTGTCATATATTTAGAGATTCTTGATAAAATCCAAAGAAGAATCTGCCATGTTAGTGGTCTTGACCTGGTATCTTGGCTTCAATCCATTTACCATTGCCATAAAACATTTTCCCTGTGCCTTTTCTATAAATACTTTCATGGTAATTGTTCTCATAAACTTTCCTCTGTGGTACCTAAACGTTATGAATTTAAGTGCTATACTAGATTAGTGGTAAAGTCTCATGATTTTACAGTTGAAATGGTTTGATATAACTGTAAGTTCTATGCTAACAGTTTCTTCAATTGCACTTCTTGCTTGTGGAACTCTCTTTCAGCTGCTTGCTCTCCAATCAAATTTGATTTTCAAAAATTTAAATGCAATGTCAATTGCTATCTTCTGTTTTTTTAATTCTTATTCTTTTATTGTCCTCTCTCCTTAATAGCAGTTTTGCTCATATTCTCTAACATTCAGTAACCTCTTGTGTCCTAGTGGCTTTATTGCCTTACTTGATGTGAAATGATTAAAAGAACAAAAAAAATTTGTGAGTAGTGTAGCAGTTTGTAGCTCAGAAAGATAAATTGGTTAGCTGAGTTCAAATTGCTACTGATTTCGTTGCATTCATTTTTGTACAAATACCTTTGGACAGTTATGACTCCATCTTTTTTCCATCCAGATATCAGTTAAATAATAGGGTAGATTGTGCTCTGTAGCCATGCTTGGCAACCAGTTTCAGAAAAGGACAACCCTGATTTTAAAACTTTGTAGCCCTTGCTAGGTATATACTATACAATCATTTGAAATGATTAAGAAGTTTACAATTAATTGCAGTATTATCATCATCATCATCTATCCATCACACCCAGATGGTGCATAGGGCAGCAACTTTTTGTTGCTGTTTCTGTAACAAACTGTTTTTTACGGGGCAAGGTTGTTATCTCTGCACCCAACCCCCAAACCTGGAGGACTGGTGGACCATTCTTGATCCTTTTATTTACAGCACCTGGTATTCCCAAATGGTCACTCATTTAAGTACTGACCAGGCTCGATGTTGCTTAACTTCGGTGATCGGACGGGAACCGGTGCATTCAACACGATATAGCCGTAGAATTGCAGTATAGAGTTGTGAATTTTATAATCTTGACTGAGGTTAAATAAAAAACATTATTCAAATGAGTTAACTGATTTACAATATCACATGTTGTTTGTACTGTATCATACTTAACCAGAAAAGAGGTGATTTCTCTTCTAATTATCATTTTATACTTTTTAACTGTCATGACCCTTCTGGATACAAGCAGTTATAGCTCATTATAAATGATTTTCTTTAATATCTGTTAACTGTCATAACTTCATGAGACATAATGGAGTGGTCTCCCTTTGCCTTTTCCATGCTTTTGACTTCAGAGTAGTTCTTTGCTTAGACTGGCAAGCAGTCAAGGATAGAGAACCCAGTCTGCCCTGCTATTTAACTTAATAGCTGTGTAGAGAAGAGATTCTCTTGCAATGTATAAGTAAAAAGTGATAGACTAATCCACTTTTAAATTCATGCAAATTTGCAAACTGATTGTGTTGCAACTTCTTACAAAAGTTCTTTCATTATATATGTTGTGTAGTGTTACTAACTCACAGAAAGTGGTAAGAACTCAACTGCCTCATGGGTAATAGCTGTAGTTATTTTTACTAGTGTTGACTTCCAATGTAAATGAGTTACCTCATCTTGTATCGAAGAAGTTTATCCCTTTATTTTCTATAGTACTTCTTCTGGGAGCTTTTGTCTACTCACTATCTTCCTCCAATTCCCTAAGAGATTGTCTAGATCTGGGAAATAGTGAACTTTTTTTTTTCATAGAAATGTTCCCCAACAATTGTTCATTTTCAAAGTCTATACTTGATTTCACTGTTATGTTTGCCTTTTATTGACATGACACTTTTGCTTTCATTACCTTAGTAATAGATAAACTTTTTGTGCTTGAAAATATGAAGAGGAGACATTTTCTTTTAGTCTTAACTTTGCTTCATAGATTTTTAACATTCCAGTTTCTTTGGCTATAATTGTGTTAACTAATTTTGAAGAATTTATGTTCAACACATCATTTCTTATTAGACATGATTCTTTTCCCAGTTTGCCATGAATATTGCTAATACACCAAACTTATTTTTTAGTTCCATGTAGGCTTCAAAACATTTTTATCACAGATCAGTCAAACTGATTAAATTGGACAAGGCTTTTCTTTAAACTTGGTTTTCCTAATTTCTTTAAAAAATTCTTGGGTATCAAAGTCTTGTCACTTTCCATATCTAGTTGCATGTCCAGTAAAACATTACTGATTTGGATTTTTAATAACCTTTTTTGAATTTTTTTATTTTTTAATCCTCATTTTCTCTTTATTCTGTTGGACCATCTCTACATTTTTCTTTTTGAATTTTTTTTTTTTTTTTTTTTTTTTAATCGTGTCACCCCAAGCAAGGCATTCCACTGCCACTATAGTGCAGGGGGTTACATAGAGGGATTGGGTATAGGAAATCTCAGAAGGAGGGTGATAGACAACTTAGGATGTACATAGGGAGAGAGTTGGAGAGAGTGGGTGTGAGTTAGTGTGTTAGGAGGTGTCTGTTGACCTTACATTTAAACTCCTGGAGGTTGTAGCCGTCGGGGAAGCAAGCATGCGGTAGAAAATTCCACAGGCAGGAAGTGCGAGGAAAGAAGCTGTTGGAGTAGAAATTGCGGTTACATTTCATCGGTTTCACTGTAAAAGGGTGGGACCTAGTTGCCAATCTAGTATCTCGTGCAAATTCACATCTAGGGGGCACCAGTGATTTAAGTTCATTAGAGCAGAAACCATGAAAGTATTTATAGAAGAGGCACAGGGATGCCACGTCACGCCGGTGAGAGAGATACTGCAGGCGGTCAGCCAAGTCGACACGTACATTTAAAAATGATTCATTTGAAACAATTTTCACATCTTTTTTTATGTGCCAAACATTTTTTGCTTTTCTCTTTGATGTCTATAACCACACTAAGTGCAGATTGTCCTGTATTTTTTCTCTCTTGTGTATCTATTCATTTTCTGTCACTCAGTAAAGGACCATACAGGATACATGCTTGGGCTATCATGTCTCAAAAGAGACATGACTAACTGGGCAGAATATTTTCTCACAGTAGGTTGTCATTACTTTCTGTGGTAGACTAGTTGCCAACCAAGGTTATAGAACCCAATTTGCCAGGTTATTTAACCCATAGCTGGTGGGAGAAGGAAGGGTTTAATACTTTGCATAAATTTTTTGTCTACATTATTTTGCTTTTGATCTTTTTTTGACTCAAATCTTTTTAAAGGTTAAAATTTGTTATTGCTGAAATTTTTTATTGCCTAAAAAATTAATTTTTGTCCCAAATATTTATTTTTTTTTTTTTGCTTAAAAATTCTTCTATGACTAAAAGTTTTTTCTATTACTTTTCAAAACTATCTTTGGTTCTATAGAATGCACACAATTTAAATGAATCTTTCTTCTTACTAATGACATGAATTTACTTTTGTAAATTTGTTTGTTTTTTCCTCAGTTATCAATTTTCCTAGAAAATTTTTATTTCTTCTGACAACTAACATCTGCCAGATTCAACTCCTCATTCCAGTATTAGATGAGTGAATGTGATTTTCTAAATATATATGTTAACAGTTTCTTGTTCTTGTGTTTTTCTCATCCGATGTGCAATTGGTGCAAATGTGGTTATTATTAGCTATAATCTATATGATTAATGGTGAAGCATTAGGTTAAGTGCATTGACAAAGAAGATTATGGTGAAAAATAAATATTTGTTGTGTAAAATAAATGCCTTTTCATTATCTATCTATCTATCTATCTATCTATCTATCTATCTATCTATCTATCTAAGTCTGTTTCTATCTATCTATCTATCTATCTATCTATCTATCTATCTATCTATCTAAGTCTGTTTCTATCTATCTATCTATCTATCTATCTATCTATCTATGTCTGTTTCTATCTATCTATCTATCTATCTATCTATCTATCTATCTATCTATCTATCTATCTAAGTCTGTTTCTATCTATCTATCTATCTATCTATCTATCTATCTAAATCTGTTTCTATCTATCTATCTATCTATCTATCTATCTATGTCTGTTTCTATCTATCTATCTATCTATCTATCTATCTATCTATCTATCTAAATCTGTTTCTATCTATCTATCTATCTATCTATCTATCTATCTATCTATCTATCTATGTCTGTTTCTATCTATCTATCTATCTATCTATCTATCTAAGTCTGTTTCTATCTATCTATCTATCTATCTATCTAAATCTGTTTCTATCTATCTATCTATCTATCTATCTATCTATCTATCTATCTAAGTGGCTGACAATGGAAAACTGGCAAGCTGAGTGTATTACAATTGGGTTTGTTGCATTCTCTTCAGCACAATATTATTAGAAAAGGCATAAGTTCATCTTTTTTCCAATCAGCTATAGGTTAAATAGAGTGGAACTTGTAGCCATGGTTGGCAAACATTCTTGGAGAAGGACATCTCTAAATTTAAAACCATAACACTCATCAATCTGATACTGTACAAAGATGGTTAGATATGGACTGTAAGTATCACTGTCCATGTCTGTACAGGATATACATTCAACACATTTCCTCTGAGGTCCAACAACTTAATGGGTAGATAATCCCTCCTTTTCTTCAAGTAGCCAAAATATCAACAACCATGTCTTTAAAAGAAACGATAAAACAACCCACTATAAATTGCAACAACTATGGCTGGTCTCACTGGAGAGCAATTATCCAGAATGCTATTGACACAAATAGACATTGGGCCCAAAGATGGTATTCTTATTGAGTGTGGGTGGGTTTGGATGTATATAAGAGGCAACAAAATTATATTTGATACTCATTTCTACAGTGAAAAAGCAACAATAGCAAAGATCTTTCTGATTTAAAACCAAGACAAAAGGTCCTTTATCTTATCAATCAGTCAAGTATATATTAAATGTTTGATATTCCCAGGATAGTTAACAATGACTTCATAATTATTATTTCAGTGACAGCAAAGCCACAGGTAGCAGGCAGAAACTGATGCTATTTTGGTGTGAGTTTAAAGGAAAAAGGTGAGGTGTTTTAAATCAGGTTGCATTCCAATTGACTACTTCCAAAATTTAAGCCTCGGTTACCAAATTATTAATCACTAGACACCCTGACATTTTCTTTCTTATAGTTCATTCAAACATTAGTTCTGCCTCTTGCATGCTTAGTACATTTGTAGAAAGCTAAACTGTTAACATATTTGCGTACCAAGGAGGAAACTATGCATGACTAATCTGCATAGGTGTATGTGTTGTATATATAAGTGTAGGTATGTGTGTGGGTGGTTAAAGATATTTAGAAATTACCAGGAAGTCTACACATGATTAAATTAAATAACTGCCATTATTTTTACTTTTAGTAAGGTAATTTTGTTTGGTTAGATCCAATTTTAATGTAGTAGAAATAGATAGAATAGAAGAAAGTCAATAAATTTGAAAAAATATTTTTATTTGAATATGTACTTTTCATAGTTCAATTTATAATTATATTTTAATTTTTCATTCAGATTTAATGTTCTTTGTGATTCAATAAAGAGTAATTGTAGACTAAAACTGTTAAGACCTAAAACTCTCAAACTGATAAAATAGCGAGTCTTCCATTAAATTCTTCAATGAATACAATTCCAATCTTTTCACTCCTTTTCCTTTTTTTTCAATTGGAGTAGATAGACTAAACTATCGCCCGGTTCACACTCCACCCACATCCATTGAACAAGTGAAGAGGCTTATCCCTTGTTCCCTGTTTAGGATGTGGCTTCCGGTTTTCTCTTTTCCAATCTTTTCACTTTTACATAGCCCCCTGCACATCAGTGGCATTACAGCCTTGCTCGGGGTGATATGATTAAAAAAAAAAAATACATATGAGGATGGATCAATAAGTCTATAGCCTTACACAGAATTATTAGCAGAATTTTCATTTGGAAATTTCATTGTATAAATGTTTAATCTATATGATTAAATGAGACACATTAGATTAAAAGCATTGACAAGGAAGAAGATTGTAGTGAAAAATAAATATTTTTGTGTAAAATGAATGCTTTTTCATTATCTATCTATCTATCTATCTATCTATCTATCTATCTATCTGTCTATCTATGTGTGATTGTTTAAAATTTGCTGTATTTATTAAAAAATGTTCTATATTTGGTATAGAGGATTTGTAGATATAAATGCCGTGCACATTCACAAGGAAGAAGATTGTAGTGAAAAATAAATATTTTTGTGTAAAATGAATGCTTTTTCATTATCTATCTATCTATCTATCTATCTGTCTATTTATGTGTGATTGTTTAAAATTTGCTGTATTTATTAAAAAATGTTCTATATTTGGTATAGAGGATTTGTAGATATAAATGCCGTGCACATTCACAAGGAAGAAGATTGTAGTGAAAAATAAATATTTTTGTGTAAAATGAATGCTTTTTCATTATCTATCTATCTATCTATCTATCTGTCTATTTATGTGTGATTGTTTAAAATTTGCTGTATTTATTAAAAAATGTTCTATATTTGGTATAGAGGATTTGTAGATATAAATGCCGTGCACATTCACAAGGAAGAAGATTGTAGTGAAAAATAAATATTTTTGTGTAAAATGAATGCTTTTTCATTATCTATCTATCTATCTATCTATCTATCTATCTATCTATCTGTCTATTTATGTGTGATTGTTTAAAATTTGCTGTATTTATTAAAAAATGTTCTATATTTGGTATAGAGGATTTGTAGATATAAATGCCGTGCACATTCAATTCAACACTGCATGGTGAATGGCAATTTCACACCTTCAGTAATTATCAGCACATGTGTTATGAAAATGTTTTCCTAATCATTACACTTAACATTGTTTTATTATAAGATTAACCATTATCTTTCCCACCCATCTGTATAAACTGTGACTTTTACTCTGGAACGCCTCTACCATGAGTGGTTGTTGGGCCTTGTACAGGGTGAACCTCACTGTAAAAACAAACAAAAGAAAACATTTTATTCAATTCCTGACTGTCAATTACTCTTGGTCATTGTGACCCTGTGTGCCTCATCCAAAACATAGCCCTTACATTCTCATCTGTAATATCTGAGAGATTGCCCACTCACTGCAACAGTTGTTTATATTTCTTTCTCTGTTTTGCAGAAGTAAAATTGGTTTGGTCATATGATTCTTCACCCAGCATTCTGGAGATTACCTCAAGTCAATCATAAATTTGTCCTCTTTAATGGTTTAGTGAGATATTGAATGCAAATTCTATTCTGGCATGATCTGAGGTGTAACACATGATAGCTGGAACTCAATTTCAAGCAATACTTTGGTCCATTGTTAATTATAGACAGTACAGAGGTCCTTCTAAGGTCTTAGACTCTCTGGCATAGATTTGGCAATGCTGGACATCTTTTGTTACATAAAAGCCATATAAGATATAGTGTATTATTGGTGATTTTAAGGCCTGCTCTACTTAGATTCAACCACATTTATTACATGTTAAACCTTATTCTGTGGAAAAATTTCCAGGGAAATTAACATCAAGAACTTATTTTTTTAAAATCATATTCACCCTGTTTAAGGCCAAAGAACCACTGGCAAACTGGGTAGCTCCTACCCATATATGGCAGCAGTACTCCTTTTTGGGGCTTGATCTGTCTCTTGTTAAGGCAGAGGATGGCAGGAGGAGTTAGTTAATTACTGGAGTGGTACAGGGAACCAATAATTTTCTAGCATCTTTACTGTTGGATTGTATATACAACTTCCACACAAAGCCTTGGTTGAGCATATGTCCCAATAGGTGCTCATTACAAGCATCAATGTCTATTTTGACAGGATCTGGGGTTAGACATTTGCTACAACATTATCAAATTGTGTAATAACTCAAGATTCTCAAGCAGTGCTCAAATAATATCTAATCCTAATTCATTTCAAAACCCAAGAACTGGAATCTAGTCTTTAAACAAATCTTTGATGATTTACAAACTTTTTTGTATTGTATATTCTCAATTTCATCATACCTTGAAGTCTGTGTTTGAAGTAGTTCACATTATAAATAATGTCTTATTGATATATTTTTCAATGCACCTGCATCTAATTAACTTACTTCTGGACAGGCAGGTGACATTTATAAACTCTTTTAATCAAATACAGTTAATTAGCAACCAAGCACTGATTAGTGTTATTTTTATGAACAGTAAATGCATTATAAATAAATGAATGACATTTGTAAACAATAGACTTAATGCAACATTCAACTTTTTCAATACAAAGCAGCCGGGGTTTTATTCTTTTATCTACTCAATGGCAGGTTTCAATTGCTTCACATTGGATGTAAAAAAATGCCAGGTAGGCCAGTAAACTTTAATTCTTATAATTGTCTAATATTTCAATATTATCTTTTGTTATTCTATTTAACTTGTCTTTTCATTCTTCTTATTCTTCTCATTATTTTATTCACTTCTTTTCTTCTAATCTTTTCTTCTCTCTTCCTTTCATTTTCTCCCCCAAAATTTCATTCCTTGCCTCATTTTTCAACTTCTATTCTTTTCCTTTTAATTTGCATCTTCACAGTTTTTTAACCGGGAGTAGATATTTATCACTTGTTTCCAGTTTCGGATTGGATCTCCAGTTGCTTCTAAAGTCTCTGCTTTCTCTTTCACTTCCAGTAGCTTCTTGCATCTTAATGGCATTATTGCCTTGCTTGGGGTGAACTGATTTAAGAAGATTTAAGAAAATAATCCTGCCATATTTTCTTGTGCTTAATACAACAAATTTTGAACAAAATTTAAAGACAACAAGTGTTTTTTTTGGAGGGGGGCGAGGCGTTGTATTATATACAATTACATATTTTCAAAAATTTTATTTAGTTTAAAAAACTGTTATATTGCCAAGGGGAATATGATAAACAGAGGAATTGCCCTGCAGTATAATTCAGCACAATATCTGGTGTTAAATGGATATATACAGAACAGTACAATAGTTACAATCACAGACAAGACAGAACTTATAACACAGAGGGGAGGGGTTTTAGATCACAATAGTCATCAAAGTAATCAGTCCGAATATTACTCGAATGACACTCAAATATTATGACTTGAATGTTACTAGTCTTTACTTAAATAGACCATTTCAGTCCATGAGTTATCCCACTATTGGGAGTGCTGCAGGGGTGTTAGCCTCTCTACAACAAAAATCTTATTTGAAATAGCAAGATTGCAAATTACTCAGCACAGTGGATAATAAAACACAAAATAGGGAGGTGTTGCTAACAATTGTTTATAAAAAAGTTTTTTGACATGTCAGCAATATTTGTTCTTTTAGAATCCGCATAATTGAACATCTTTAGTCTCGTCTTTGCTCACAACATAAAGTTTGATTATCATTTGATTCCCATGTTTCTTTACAAAAATTTCTCTCTTCATTCTTAATGAATATTTTTTATTTTCATATTTTATAGAAATATAATAAAGACAAATGAAACAGAAAACTATGACACATAAATTAACACTTTAAAATGTATTACGAGACAATGATTAATTAGCATTTTTCTCTGAAAATTTCAAAATAAGTTTTGAAACTTAAATTAAAAGAGAAGAAACATGTAATGGCTAAACATCCAGTTCATTTCTATTCCTTAAGTTTGCAAAAAAGTAAATATTTTAATAAAATATATGTACACCATTAGGATTTTAATGGATAATTTGACATAACTTTTAAAAAGAACTTTATATGAGGATGGCTGTAGTAAAGGGTTATATTATACTCAAGGATGTAATTTGTTCCCAGTTTTTAGCTGCAGAAACACGAGGTGGTATTATACTCAAGTTGTATAATAAACAAGAAAATACGGTAATATATGATATATAGGCAGGTGTCCTTTCCTTCATAAAAAGGCTTTTGAGTTATGTAGCAGAAATATTAGTTGCTTGATTAGGGATGCTAAAACCAAGCAGGTACAAAAATTTAAATACCTGGGAAGTGTTCTGACAGAAGACGAAAAATGCAACACAGAGATCCAAAGGTAAATGGCATGGTGAAGGAAGCATTCCAGAAGTTGAGTAAAGTATTAAGAAACAGGACAATTTCGCTCGAAACAAGGAAGAGAGTACTGGATTACTATGTGATGTCAGTTCTTTAACATGGCAGTAAATGCTGAACAATATCATTGAAGATGAAGGAAAAACTTGAAGCAACTGAAATGTGGTTCTACAGAAGGATGCTGTGAATATCATGGATCGAGCATGTGAGCAATGATGAGGTTTTGGAAAGGATGGAATTGAAAAGGAAATTAATACTAAGCATCAGGAAGAGACAGCTAAAGTTCCTGAGAAGCCACCAATTGATCTGGCGCATCTTAGATCTCTCAACTACGAATGACCAACAGTCTAAACAAAGTTAAATCAAGCCTATATAGCACAATTTTCGATTTATTGTAACAACCATATCTGCTCTGAAATGTATCTTAATGTCAACAAATGTAAACATGTTACGGAAATTAATGAAGATTAACGAAATTGGTTTTAACAACCAAGAATTTGAAATTATTTGTTTGAACATTATTTTTGATTGATACTCATATTTAAGTAGATATTCTGTTTTATAATCAAACAGAATATATATTTATTTCTACTGACCTGATTATTTTTTCTGATAAATTTTTGTTACGAAAATGTGTATCATTCGGCAGGATTTGAACCTGAGACCCCTATCCACATAGGGAAACCACCAAGTCATCTGGTGCATCTTAGACCTCTCGACCACAATGATCAACAGTATAAACAAAGTCAAATCAAGCCTATATAAGACAATTTTCAATTCATCGTAATAACCATATCTGCTCTGAAATGTATCGTAATATCAACAAATGTAAAAATGTTACAAAGATTATGTTTAATCTTCGTTAATCTTCGTAACACATATATATGTGTGTGTGTGTGTGTGTGTGTGTGTATTGTTTTTCTAAAAAATCAAAAGCAAAAACGGTTTTTTGTAAAGAAGAAAGAAGATGTGAATGAACATGAAATAAAAAATATCTTTTTGATGTAAAAACTAAACTAAAACTCCATTGAGTTGATTTGTATGGATATGAAATATGTTTGTTTATGCACATTTGTGAATGTCTTGATGGCAGGAAATAAATATCTCTTTTCTTTCTGATGTGTACCATTATTGTGCAGACATTGTTAGAAATATATGACTTGGCATGTAAGTGTTTTCCCCACAAAAATTGTTCTTTTGTTAATTTTAATTTCTAAGTCTGTTGAAAGAAATCAAAATTTGAATAACTTAAATATTATGTTAGAAAAATGAAACTTTGCAACTTGATAATTTGATATAATTTTTAAATAACCTACACCATTTTATCTTTTTGCATAAATTATAAGCTGACTAAATTTGACTTTTACATAAATTATAAAGCTGACTAAATGTGAGTTTTGCATTAAGCTGACTAAATTTGACTAAATTTTTAAAGAAAGCAATGGCAACCTACTGCAGGATAATCTTCTGCCTAGTCAGTCATGTCTCTATCAAGCGCCCAAGCATGTATCACATATGGCACTTAACTGACTGAAATTTGACTTTAAGTTGGTTTCTTCTTAGCAGGAATAGAGAATATTGGGCTTCATTAATAATATTTATAAAAAATTTTGTTTGAATTTAGTCAGCTTGTAAAACATGTTTTAATGATCTATCCATTATAATCTAAGATCATTTATTTGCAAATTTTACTTTATATAAATTTTCATAGTTATTAATGATGCTCATGTAATAATCAGTACAAATGCAAATGTATATTAGTTTTTGATTTTAGATGAAACCCATTAAATGAATTTAAGCATTTAGATTTTGAAAACACACAAAAAAGGAAAACAGTTTTTAAATAAAACACACTAAACAATAAATAAAAAAATTATCATTATTCAGAAACAGTTTTCTTAATATACAATTGAAAGCCAATCTAATCACATTAACTGCAGAAGCATAAAATCTGTTTTGAAAAGATTATAATCAAGATTTTGCAGATAGAAACAATCACTAATATTTGAGTGCAAATTCTGTTATTAACATTTAAAGAAAGGCGAATTGGTGCAGTCAATAATAATTTAGTAAACAGGTTTAATAAGCAAAGTTTGCTTTCTGTCTAAAACTCTTAAAGAAAGTCTGAATCCATTTTTCTCTGTTTTATTGCCAGTTATCCCTGTATGGTTTTTATTATTGGTATGATAGAATAGGAAATTGAAAAGAGAAAGAATATATGAGTGCATTTAATAGGAAAAACTACTAAAAAGTTGTAAGTTAAAAATGTATTTTTTTGACAGTATTTATTTATTTCTATTATTATATATATATATATGATATTTATTTCTATTATTATATATATATGATATTTATTTCTATTATTATATATATATATTTGATATTTCAGACCGGCCTTGGCCTTTCATCAGAAACAAATGATTTTAAAATTTAAACTAGAAGCGTCTGTCGTGAGAGCGTTCGTTGAGAGATGTTTACATCACGTGATGCAGAAAGCGATAGTTTTTTGAATATTTTTAAATGTAAACCTAACTGTAATAATACTTTTAAATGTTGTTTTAAAGAAAAATTTTTAAGTGTATCTAAAAAGTGTTTAACTATTGAAATATTTATAAAGATTCAAAATACCTAAGACCCTATTTAACCCTCTAGCCAATATGTATTTAATTTTAAAATCCAGTATTTTTCTTTCTTTCTGCGTGAGTATGTGGAACTAAAATCTGAATTTATAATGATATAGATAGTGCAGACCACTGATAAGACACGCAGATTAATGATCAATATGAGGCTTGAATTTTTCATATTAACATTACATTTAATTACACTCGATTTTTCTTCTATATAATATGTCCTGAAGGGACATAGGCGTTCATGAAAAGAGTGATCAGCTATTGTGTAATGTCAATCCTCTTCCAGTGAATACTGGACAATCTCCTCACAAATAAAGAGAAGACTGAAAGCAATAGAATTGTCCTTCTACAGAAGCATGCTGAGAATAACATGGACAGAGATTGTAAGAAACAAATATGTCTTAATGAAAATGAAAATAAAAAGGATGCTTATATTTAGAATCAGGAGATTGTTAAAATTTATGAGACATATAATGAAGAATGAAAGCTTAAAAAATTTGACACTCACAGAATATATTGAAATCAAAAGAGTAGAGGGGGAAACAACGAATGACCTATCTAATCAGTCAGTTAAGTGCCATACGTGATACACGCTTGGGCGATCATGTCTCGAAAGAGACATGACTGACTGGGCAGTAGGTTGCCATTGCTTTCTGCGGTAGACTGGTTGCCGACCAAGGCTATAGAACCCAATCTGTCCTGTTATTTAACCCATAACTGGAAGGAATAGATGGATTAATACCTTTCCCAAGGGTATTTGCACATAAGTGAATGCAATGAATTCAGCTGGAATTCGAACTCAGCTCCCTGATTTCTCGTTCCGAGCCAATATCCAATGCACCACAACGCACGTCCTTGACCTATCTAATGAACATCTGCAAAGAGATTTCAGAACAGGGAGTGGGAAAGAGTAAAAAGACCAAACATGGCTAATAGCTACAAAGTATAGGAAGTTGTGGAGAGACATGATTTCCAATATTCTGAAGAGATACAGAAGAAGAAGAAAATCATTGAGTTATGATAAAATTTTAATTGTGTCATCTTATGACAAAATTCTGTGCCTTATCTACTAAGCCACCCATCAAAATAGAAGCAAAAAAAATGACTTAATCATTTATAAGGATTTAAAATTTTTCCATAAACCTTTTTTCATCTGAGCTTGTCATTGATATAGTGTACTTTGGGGTTTTAGACAGGGTCACCAAAACTTGGTCATTATGAATTATGTTTGACCTTTTTCTTAAGGTTTCTCACACACACACACGCACACACACACACACACACACACACACACACACACACACACACACACACACACACACACACACACACACACTTTCTCTCATTCCTTTTTTGCTTTTCTACTTAATGCTTTTTATTATGATTATTTTAAAAAATTCTTTAACCTGAACCAATGACCTCTAAAAATTTTTAATGTTCTAACCTTTTCTAAGGAATTTGGCACCTTTCAAATTGTGCCTATTTCTCACAAGACTTTTAAATCTAATTCATCCATGTTTGGTTAGATAAAAAAAAGAACCACTTAGTTAAAATTATGAGTGACACACTCTTGCCTAATTAGACAAATACTTTACTTGACAGCAATTGACTGGCAAAGATTGTTGAAGGAAAAGAAAGAAAAATAGGCAGCCATTTTGCCAACAGACTATATTTTTCCATTCTTGTTATACCTTCAATAACACAAGGACAATAAATGACATGAAAGAACAGAGGTAAAAGAATTATTGTCTAATACAGTTTTTCTGGTTTTTCTTTGAAGGTAGCATATAATTTTCTCTGTCTTATTTTGCTGATATAGTAAAAAAAAACTTATTGAAACTTATGTACAATCTTATTTTCCCCCAATATGTATCAAAAGAAAGAAAAGAAAAAAAAATGGTAATGTTATATATAATTTTTTTCCTGTAGTATATATATATATATATATATTGCAGGCAAAAAAATTGGGGTCACCCTGCATTTCTTTAAAAAACACCTTAGATATTTTTTATGAGATATTTTTATGAGATATTTTTTATGAGATATTTTTGCATTTTTAAAGTAAAAGATAAAATTTCAGTAATTACAGAGTATCTGCTTCTATTGTGGCAATGAAATAAGTAATTTAATTATATCATAATTATCATACAACAGCATAATATTTTCGTTTATCAGTAAAACAAACCAACTATATTAATTAGTACTTTACAAATTCTGTTTCTGAAAAAATGTAGACAATAGATCTTCCTAAACACTCTTCAAGCATTGAAAAAGCTCACATACTAATATAATCGGAGAGAGGTCAGAAGATTAAAACAGCCAAGGTAAAATTTCTAAAATTTTTATTTTTTATTTGAGGTAATTTTGACATAATTTAGAAGAGTGTTTTGGATAATTGTATTGTTGAAAGGTGAATTTTTCTTAATTATACGCAAACAAGATGTTATAGTATGTCTTTGATATTGATATTGTTTTTTTTTTCATAATTCCCTTGACTTGAATCAAATCTCCAGCCCTTTTGTTAATCTTGAAAACTTTACTGAGGTGTTAATGATGAAAACAAAATATAATGTTTCTTATACAAAATATTCATATTTTAGCAAAATGTATTGTGGACAGATGAATACAAATTCTGTTAGTAAGGGGAGAAAGACTGAAAAATAAAAGCAAATACACTGTAAAAATACCCCAAATATCTCCTTTTAAGGTATTTTTCTAAAGAAATGCAGAGTGGCCATAAAACTTCTTTTGTTGTTTGTAACTTTTTTATATATATGAATCTATAGTGATGGAAATGTTTTATTTTCTAAAAATGATCAGCATGTTGTGGCCGTGTTCATAGATGATATTATTGAATGTTGGTTTTTTCTTTTTTATTATTAATGTTTCCATTACATTTAGCCATTTTTGAGTTTTTAATATATAATATTTCTAAATTAAATTTCTAAATTAAATTTCTAATTTCTAAAGTGTATAAAATATCTATGAGCCAGTTTAGTCAAATAGTTTATTTAGTTTATTTACTTCTATTCATACAATATGAACTCTGTTTAAATTATATTTGCCAGTTCATTGCTATCATTATTTTTATGGGTTAACATTCTTTACCCTTAAACAGAGGGAAAAAGTTGCATAAACATTCATGCCAAATGACTAAAAAGAAACAAAAAAAAGTTTTTAAAGAGTATTAATTATGCTTGTTTTCATTTTAACTATATTTTATAACTATAAAAATGAAATAGGTCATAAAATAAAAGGGAGGAATGAATCAAATGTTTGTTTCCCAGCTTTAACATTTTTTAACAGTATGATACTCCTTGAAGCATTCCATGCACAATGGAGTCTGCATTGTTTGTACAAATTTCTCATTATTTTTTGCTTCTTTTCTCTTTGAGAAGTACGCATGCAGACATAAGACTGTTTTTGGCTTATACTTTCAGTTTTATTTTCAGGATTTTTTTCTTTTTCCTTGTTTTAAATTTTCTCTTAATACACAGTGCATGTGTGTTGAGGGTGGGGTGGATACAGGGTGCAATGAATGAATTGCCATCTAAATTACACAAAAATGAAAATGACACTAATATCTTATTTTAACAGATATATTTACGAAAATTACACAAAAATATCTTGAAGTACTAAAAAGTACATTTATCCAATAAAATCGCTATTGGCTTCAACCGTGACCTCCAGACATCTTTGGAATCTCCTACAACTGAATGGTCATTTTAAGTTGGTGAATGCTGCCATAATTTTTAATTCGGTTTATCTTTGAGTTTATGTATGTGTTTGTGTGTGCATGTATATATATTTCAATTTATTTGTTTGAGCATTATTTTTTAATGGAGACTCATGTTTGAGTGGATAGTCTGTTTTTTCTATAATTAAACAGTACATTTTAAATAACCACCAACCTAATTGTTTAAGAATTCTTGTTTGGAAAATATCTATTTTCTGGCAGAATCTGAACCTGCATATACCAAGGAGATGCCGTCATTAGATCTGATGTGTCTTATCTCTCGTCCACTGGAGATGTAAAGGAGTTTTGTTGGTTTCTTGCTCAATTTCAAGTGTTAAGGCCTCTGCAGTCTGATTAGTTAGGTGGCCAGGTGATATGGTTGCTGAAAATTGTAATTAGTTAGGTAACAGGTGATATGGTTGCTGAAATTGTCTGACAGCCATGATTGGGTTCTCCCACTTGTGCTGCATGGTAGAGAGTCCTGTTGCCAGGCATAGGGTTTCCAGCAGCTGCCCTCTTGACCCTGGGCAGCACTACCTTCTCAAGGCACTTGAAGTAGGCCTTCGTGTTGAGTCTGAAGCCCTGTGAGAAGATGAATGAAGGCATAATATCATCTTTCGTGATCACTACAAACACTATGATGTTGACTGGATATATCATCCAATTCTTTCTGAATTCTTTGCACTATCCTCTGATTGATATACTGAACACTGGAATGTTTGTATTGAAGTTTCTGATACAAATGCCAAGCAGTACACCAAATTTTTTGGTGAAGTGAATTGTGTCAGAGTGCTCTTTTTCTCACAGACAGTGTCTAACTGATCCTACTATACTGTATAGACCAGGCATGTCAAACTCAAAGTCCCCTCAGGGCCATAGGAGTCGATTTGTATTGTCATGAGGGCCACAAAAGTTGAACACATTAAATAAAAATTTTTGTGATTTTTTTTTTCAATTTAGAAACATACGGGCAAACTCAAGTAATAGTGTACATGTAGTTCAACAAAAGAATATAACGAGAATTTTGATAATCTTCATCTATTTCAATACAATAGCAAAAATGCATTATACATAAATTCAAAACTGACATTCACTAACAAGAATTCAAAGACTGTCACTGTTTTGCCCCAAAGCTTGACATCTCTTTTTGTTGACAATTCCTTGTATGTGTGGTTGAAATTTCTGTGCAGTGCCAAGTTTGATGAGGGATGACAAATGTTAATTAGTCAGTCTTGTTCTTTGAGATGTTTTTGTTGATTTCATGAAAGAAAATAACTGTTCACACAAATATCTGGAGCTGAACATTGCCATGATCCTTGTGGTAAACTTTCTAAAATTTTCTAAACCTTTCCGGAAGGTGTGAAAAGAAATCAGGTATTCCCACTTCCAAATATTTTGATCTGAGTGAGGAATCTGATTGAATTTCTAATAGTTTCACTTGCAGGTTTTCTTCAGCTTCAGCAACATCAAAACTAAATGGTCCTGAAAATAATGCAAACTGGTGTTCATAAGATGCGAAATCACTAAATCTTTTCTCAAACTCTTTTTGATAATGATTCCAGGTGAGTGTCATACTTGGCAAAACTCAATGCAGACTTTGTATCAGCATTGTTTTGCAGCTCTTTGCATGTAGCAAAATGGACCAAATTTTCACTAGAGACTTGAGACTTCCATAATTTCAATTTCTAAAAGAAACATCACTATCATTATTATCTCGTTGAGTCATTTCTTAGGAACCAAACAATCATTGAATGATATTGATATGTTTTCAACTGCGTCACTCTCTTAGTGTCTAAAAAAATAGAAATCAATGTCAAAGCTTTGATTTCTGTCCGTTGATATGCATACAGGTATGAGTCTGCCAATGAGTTGTGGGAGAAAGGAGATCATTTGTGAGGGCCACAAGCATGTCTACAATGGGCTGCATGTGGCCTGCGGGCCGCATGTTTGACATGCCTGGTATAGACAACAAAATCCAAAACAAACCACACACCTGTGTGAAATTAAAAATATAAAATGAGAACAATTTACCCATCGCACGCTGTATGTGTGTGTTTGTGTGTGTATATATATATATTTCAATTTATGAGCATTATTTTTTAATGGAGACTCATGTTTGAGTGGATACTCGTGGTTGAGTCTGTTTTGAGACTTGTGGTTGAGTCTGTTTTTTCTATAATTAAACAGTACATTTTAAATAACCACCAATCTAATTGTTTAAGAATTCTTGTTTGGAAAATATCTATTTTCTGGCAGAATCTGAACCTGCATATACCAAGGAGATGCTGTCATTAGATCTGATGTGTCTTATCTCTCGTCCACTGGAGATGTCATAGCAGCCAAGCCTTAAATACATATTCTCTTGATTTCTTTTAGGACATCTATCTCTGCCCGGAATTGTATCCTAATGTAAACAAACACGACCAAAGACAATGTTATTAAATGATACAGAAATTTACAAAATTGGCATGAACCAATATATTTATTTAAATTTATTTGTTTGAACATAATTTTTAAATGGATACTTGTATTTGAGTGGATAGTCTGTTTTTTCTATAATTAAACAGTACATTTTATATATCCACTGGCCTAAATTTTTGAGAAATCTTGTTTGGAAAATATCTATTTTCCAGCATATAAATTCAAACTTCTTTTAGTTGGTATCTCTTGGTATTTCTGATTTGAAATCCACACTTTGGGCTCATCTTTTTGTGTTTAAAATTTCCAGAATTTCAATATTTGTATCGACCATCTGGAACAAAAGGTAAATATGAATAGTTGTGGCATAATGGGTCTCTGATCTACTGATTAGGGCACAAACCTAGTTAAGTGAACGCTAAATAATCTTATTTGAGCTTGAAGTGACCAGCAGGTTTTATGAAGCTCAACTGCATCACAAATAAAAGAGAGTTTCAAAGTAACCACCCACTGTCCAGAAGTATAGTAAAAGAAATTAAATATATAAACAAATAAATAAAAACTTTTAAGATCAAGTGCCATCATGGATTTATATAGTCAGGCTGCAGTCTAGATAATAGGCAGAGTCACAAAGTGTGAAGAGAGAGAAGCTGTCTGTCCAGAGAGACACAGAGAGAGTCAGATAAAGTCACAAAGAGAAATAGTATTGTCACTGACTGAAGAGAAGATGAGGTCTCTTAGTCTGTTATGAGAGAAGACAAGTAATAGTGAAGATGAACTGAGTGTTACTTACCTACCTCCAGAACATGCTAGATGGTGCTGGGTGAATTCATAATTGAAGAGCCCTGTTTATCAGAACAGACTTCTGATTTTTCATATCAATCAGTCAGTCAGTCAGTCAGTCAATTGCCATATGTGATAGACACTTGGGTGGTCATGTTTCTTTCAAGACATGACTGACTGTGCAGAAGATTTTCCTGCAGTAGGTTGCCATTACTTTCTGTGGTAGGCTGGTTGCCAACCAAGGCTGTAGAACCCAAACTGTCCTGCTATTCAACCCATAGCTGGAGGGAAAAGAGATAAATTCATATTTTTCCCAAGAGTATTTGTGCATAGGTGGTTGAAATGAATTCAATTGGAATCTGAACTTAGCTCCCCAAATTTCATTCCGAGCACCATTTGCACCACATTTGTCATATAGATGGTTGTATCCAAGACTTTTCTCCCCATACAAGATCTTGCCTTCAGTTTCTTTGTTGAATGCACACAAGTTCCTTTTCCAGTTTTGTTTACATTGGCAAAAATGGGAATGAAACCACAGCATACGGCAGAACCTGATTAGGGAATGAAAACTATCCGAGGAACCTAGGCCTATGTTCATATAGTGTTTATAAATTAGCAATTTATAAATTAGTAATCTTTTTATTATAATAATCTGACTAGTCTATGAAAACTATCTGTGAGATTCAAACATATCTTCACATATTATTGATAATGGTATAATAATAATAATAATAATAATAATAATATTGTGGGTTTGTACATAATCTATAGATGGTATTTCCAAAGAGTCACCCATCAAGGTACTGACCAGTTTTGACACTAATTAACTTTGGTGATTGTAAGCCCTTTGGAGTAATGGTCTGTAAAAAATGGAAATACTTTTGAAGCATCCTAATTTTTTAACCTGTTTTATATATTTAGGATTGATTACTTTATTTCTTATGGTTTGCCAACCCTTTTTTAGTTATTTAATGCCAAATCATATTTTGGATTATAAGAATAATTCTGTTTTGTTTTTTACATAAACCAATATGTGCAAGAGAAAATAGGAAAAAATATAGAATGAAATATTTAGCAAAATTATTCTTTGAATGTACTGTACTTTTAAGAGACTGATATTGAAATATTGAACAATGTAAAGTTTTTTACTTGAAAGAATAAAACGTTTTGTTTAAATCACAAGCAAAATATACAAAATTTAATGTTATTAATGCATATGACTAATACTATATTTCGTATATCTTTTAACTGAGTAAAATATTTAAAAAAATGTTCAACCAGAGTGTGTTCAGTGAATATGCAAAAGTTATAAACTCAATGAAAAGTGGCATCTTGAAACATGTCTTCTCTTATTCAAATGTCAAAACGAAAAAGTGAAAAGCAGCTTTTTAAATGTAATTCAACCTTGTATAATCAAACATGTTGTAGGGGTACATAAGTCAACTAACTACTTTTTGACATGAAGAAAGAATTTACTGATATCATAAGGAAACATTGAGAATCTCATGACAGCCCATTGGAGACAATAGGCAGTTAATGTTTGGGTTTTCACACATAAAGATGTAAATCCGATACATTGAACAAAACTGAAAGTGGACCTTTGTTTACCAAAAGTGGAATGATATAGAGAAGGTTAGCAAATACATGAAGCATTCTATATTTTTGGCCAACCAAGTAAGATTTTTCAGTTTGTAAAGAGGATTAGCTTTTATAATAAACTGTAAGTTTACAATGTATTTCTATAGGGTTTATACTTGAAAAAGTCCTACAATCCTTATTTTAAGGGAAAAAGTTTATAACAGTTTTATCTTGATGCAAGTTATATTTGGAAAAATCATTGTTATATAATCTACATGCATTTAATAAAATATTCATTAGCAAAAAAAAAAAAACAAAAACAAAAAAAAACAAAGTGTTCTTATACAAGTGAAAACTTTTCACCTTGAAATAAATCAGAAAGAGCTGGATAACCATAAAACAGATCAATCAATTGATCAATCTATCATTCAAAGGTCAAAAGTGAAAAGATTTTTGAGTGAAATTGAACCTTATATAATTGAATGTGCTGTAGAGATATACAAGACAATTATCTTCTTTTTGACAGCAAAAATTTACTGGTATTGTATGTGTCCCTTAAGAATCTTTTGAAAGCTCATTAGAGAGAATAGACAGTCGCTACTTGGCTTCTAACAGGTAAAGACGTAAGTCCAGTATATTCCAAAGTGGAACTGAAGAGATACTAAAAGGCTGTTCATGTACCTCTTGGTGACATTATAAGTAAGACCATTTTACATACTACTCTTTCACATACTACTCACTTTCTTAGATGTGTTGAAATTCTTATATGTGGGACAATTTGTGACATATATGTAGTAAATTTTAATATAATTTATATATGTATACTCATGTTTTGTATATAAAATCATTTCCCATTAATGCAGGTGTTTATCAGGTCTCTATCCTTGAACCTATGTTGTTTTTTATCGTTATCAACAACCTTCCTGATGTCATCAGTTCCCGACTAGGTATTTAAGCTGATGACACAAATATTTACTCATGTCATAATAGTAACAGTCTGACAAGTCTGTCAAAATAAAACTGGCAGTTAGTCTTGAAAGTGACCTCCAAACAGTTGTTAACTGGGACAAGAAATGGCTTGTGAATGTTAACACCTTCAAAATGAAACTACTATTCTTCAATCATCATAGACAACCAAATTTTGCCTTACATCATTATGGCTGATGCTAACCTCCAGAAAAACAAATCACTGTGCTATCTTTGTCTCGTGCTTTCTACTGATATGAAGTGGAATGATTATATTAAATCAGTTGCCATGTCTACTGCTAAGAAAGTTGTTTCACTGTGCCAGACAATATTTCTGTTTTGTACATTTATAAATCTTCCACTTATTCGTGCATTGAATATTGCTGCTATATATGGTCTGGTGCTCCAGCTGCATATAGAGATTCTTGACAAAATTCAAAGTCATTTCACCATTGACATGATATGGCTTCACTCCGTCTTTTCTATAAATAGTATCATAGCAATTGTTCCAATGACCTCTCCTCCATGGTACCTTGGCTGCATGAATTTAAGCATATTATTAGATTGAAAAATAGGTTGCATTGTTTTACTGTTTTAAGTGGCTAGATGTAACCTTAAGTTCTATTTTAATAAGTTCTTTTCTTGAAATTCTTGTCTGTGAAACTTTCTTCCAGTTTTTTGCTTCTTTGCTACCTACTTTCTTCAAAAAATTAAATGCAATATCAATTTTTCTGTCTTCCTGAACTCTGTTCTTTTATTGTTCTTTTGCATCGCTAATTTCTTTTGATTCTTTTTTGCTCCCAGTAACCTCTTGTAGCAGTATTAATTTGAAATGATTAAAAATGTTTTCTGGTTCTTCTGTTCATCATCTTTTTTGTGTTATTTTTTGTTTTATTTTTTGTTATTTTTTGTTATTTTTTGTTATTTTTTGTTTTGTTTTATTTTTTGTTTTGTTTTGTTATTTTTTTGTTTTGTTTTATTTTTTGTTATTTTTTGTTATTTTTTGTTATTTTTGTTATTTTTTGTTTTGTTTTATCTTTTGTTATTTTTTGTTATTTTTTGTTTTGTTTTATTTTTTGTTATTTTTTGTTATTTTTTGTTATTTTTTGTTTTGTTTTATTTTTTGTTATTTTTTGTTATTTTTTGTTATTTTTTTGTGTTATTTTCTTACTGTCTTGTGAGGATGTTATTATATCGCATATATATTAATGCATATAGTAGACCTTGAAGAATCAAAATAACCAAAATATTTCATTTCTCTTTCTAAGCACCCCATTAATGAAAACATAGCTGCATAGAAATGGCTTAAGTGGTTTTTAGTCAATATAAATAAAAAAAAAATATATATATTTTAATGAAAATGAATGGTACAGATCAATGAAACAATTCAAAAACTTTACAAAAATTAAGTGAAATGTATTTGCACTACAAGCAAAGCAGTAAAGATGCAAGGGATTACTGAATGTGAAAGAAAAGATGGGAAAAAGAAAACATTATTAAGGAGAAAGGACAATAAAAGAGCAGGAATTAAGAATACAGAAGATAATGATTGACATTGTATTTAAATTTTTGAAGATTGAAGTTGATTAAGAAGCAAGATGGTGGAAGGGAGTTCCACATGAAACAGGAAAGAGAAGAAGCTGTTAGTAGAGAACTTTAGATTGCATCTAGCTATTTCAAATGCAAAATGCTAATACCTTGCTGCTAATCAAGTCAGTCAGTCAGTTAAGTGCCATATGTGATACACGCTAGGGCGATCATGTCTTGAAAGAGACATGACTGACTGGGCAGAAGATTATCCTGCAGTAGGTTGCCATTACTTTCTGTGGTAGACTGGTTGCCAGCTAAGGTTATAGAACCCAATCTGTACTGGTATTTAACCCATAACTGAAGGGAAGAGTCGGATTAATACCTTTCCCAAGGGTATTTGCGCGTAAGTGAATGCAAGGAATTCGACAGGAATTTGAACTTGGCTCTACTATTTCTCATTCTGAGCCGATATTCACTGCAGCACAATCAAGTACTGCACTTAAATTTGTAATGTCAAGGTACCAAAGAGCAGAGAGTATTAGAACAATTACCATGAAAATATTTATAGAAAGAACACAAGAAAGGATTTTTTTTGGTATGTGAATTTGAAAACTTATTTTGTAGTAGTTAAAATGTTATTCATAAAAATATAGCAAAATTGTGATAAGATTTACTTGTCATTACACTAGCATAGGATCTATAAAAAATAATATAGTAATTTTTACATACATATAAATTATTTACATTCAATACATTTTTATATTTAAACTGTATGTTTGGTTATTATTGTTGGAGATGGAATCACAGGGAACCTTCTAAAATCTTCAGCATCTTTCTCAGTATTCTCACAGACCTCAGCAATGGTCTCAACCTTTCTCTGCATACTTAGTTCATCTAATACTGTCTTTAGAATTTCTAAATCTGTTCCAAATGCTCCAAATGTTATATAGGCACAACTCTAGCCTTCACATTTGTTGCTGTTTTTGGTGGTATTGTCTAATGTAGGGTTGACAGACATCTCTTATATACTGGACATGTTCTGGATTGGATAATTTTGTCCCCTGTCTCATACTGACCTTTCAGGGATTCACTAAATTTATTATATTTTAGTTCATTTTTCAAATTTCATAATAAAAATGTTTTTTTCTATCTTCTTATGGTTCTTGGTTGTAACTTTATAAGTAATTATACTTTCTTTTCTCAGTTTCTCTTGATAAAAATAACCCAAATGTAATGTAATGAAACTAGTGTTGCTAGATGTTTACAGAAAAATTACATTTATTTCTCTGTCATCTGTGATAAATTGAAATTTTTAAATGATTTCACTTTTACAGAGTTTTTTTTCTTAGCTTGTATTAAATAATTTTCAAATGATCTTATTTTTCATTTTCCTCATAACCTATTAAAATCATGTTTTTAATTAATATCTTTCCTTTTATATAATATATTGGTCTGGGTGTGTAGGCATGTGTGTATATATATATATATTTATTATAAATTGTACTTTAGAACATGTTCAAATTACAAAGTGTACATTTTGTATCGACATTGAAAGGGCAATGTCTCATCAGATAGTAAATGCTATTTTTAAAAAGAGATGGAAATTTCCTTCCTTATATTGGTAAAATTTTTGTGCTTGAAGTAAAGTGGGTAAGGAAAATAAGAAACCAGAATGGGGGAGGGGGGGTCATAAAAGGGACATAGAAGAATAAAAACAAAAAGGAGAATAACTAGAGAAAAGGAGGAAAACAGGAGAAAGGTTGTATATGACTATATTTTACTTCCTACTTTAAACCTGGCACCTTTCTTTAATCCTTTAATCATGTCTCTTTAGGTCTCTCTCCTTCTCTCCTGTTTTCCTCCTTATGTTTATATTTCTCTAAGTACCGTTTTATCACCCCCCCATTCTGGTTTCTCATTTTCCCTACCCCCTTTACCTCACACACAAAAATTTTACCAACATAAGGAAGGAAATTTCCATTTTCTTTCAAAAATAACATTTACTACCTGATGAGACATTGTCCTTTTAATGTTGAAACAAAATGTACACTTTGTAGTAGATTGTAATTTGAATATGTTCTAGAGTACAATTTATAATAAATGTTCATAGCTCTATTTCTATATTGAGCACTGTTTTAAATTAATGTCTTGAATGTTGTTAATATTTTCTTTGTTCCTTATTCATTTATATATTTAATTTATTTGTTTGAACATTATTTTTAATCAATACTTGTATTTGAGTAGATATTCTGTTTTTAATTAAACAGCATATTTATATATATATTTCTACTGGCCTGATTATTTACAAAAAGGTGTGTCATTCAGCAGGATTCAAACCTGCAACCCCTAACAACATAGGGGAAGCCGCCAATTGATCTGATGCATCTTAGGCTGCTTGATCACGAATGATTCCACAGTCTAATTGAAGCTAAATCAAACTAAATTGTTAAGCAATCTAAGACACAACAGATCAATTAGTGGTTTCTCCTATGTTGTTAGAGCTTGCAGGTTCGAACCCTGCTGAATGTCGCATATTTTTGTAACAAAAATTTCACATAAACAATCAGGCCAGTAGAAATATGTATATAAATATGCTGTTTAATTAAAAACAGAATATCTACTCAAATACTAGTATCAATTAAAAATAATGCTCAAATATGTCAATTGTTAATTTTATTTCATTAATCTCCGGAACTTTCTATAACATTGTCTGTTTACATTTGCTTACATTTCAATACATTTTAAAGCAGAGATGGTTATTTATGAGAAATTGAATGTGTGTATATAAAGCTTGATTTAACTTTGATTAGGCTGTGGAATTGTGCATGGTCGTGTGGTATCATGGTCTCAGGTATACCAGATCAATTGGTGGCTTCTTCTATGTTGTTATATATAAATATGCTATTTAATTAAAAACGGGAATATCTACTCAAATAGGAGTATCAATTAAAAATAATGTTCAAACAAATAAATTAAATATGTTGGTTGTTAATTCCATTTTGTTAATCTCCAGAAATTATATATATATATATATATATATATATATATATATATACAGTGAAACCTGTCATATGCAACCATCCCCACCGCCATAAAACTGGTCGCATACGGCAGGTGGTCGCTCACTAAAGGCTCATAGTCATGACCTATTTACACCAGGGACGTATATTCTACTCACCAGAATGTACATATTAGTATGTTACTATGTAATCTGGTAATAAATAAATAAGAACATAAGAAGATGGCCTAACTTTAAAGAAATTTATTCAGCATAATTCCTTTTTAAATTTTAAAAAACGTATTTACAACGGTGAACAAGAAACTAAAATATTTATTCACAAAAATATTTATAAAGTGGACTTTAAAAAAGTCAGTTATTGCTTCCCTTTCTGTGCCTGTACTAAAATATGTAGGATGGAAAAATTTGTGACATATACGCTTTCAGTTTTTTCTTAGAAGTGAGTGATAGTTAAAGAGAATCTGTAATAATAGATGGAAAAAATTAAACAAAACAAAACATACAAAAAACTGACAGTGATCGTGGGTGGGAGTAGAGAAACAGAGAGATAGAGGTAGCTATATCCAGATAGAAATAGAGTAGATAGATACACAAAAAAATAAAGGAACAAAAGAGTTAGACATTTTCGAAAGGAACATAGTTGTGATTATCCCCATCTCTGAATTTATCCAAGTCAGTACAGAGACTGCTATATATATATATCAAATGCAATACATGTTGTACAAAACAGATGAGGTGAACTCAAGCAATGTACATTTCAACAAGAAATAGCAGTTTGATACAACACTACAATAACAAAACAATGAGGAAGTGTTCCTGGCTTTGATCAAATCAAAATGAAATAGATTACTCATTTAGTTTCTCCTAATTTAGAAGTTTGAAGTGTATAACCAAAATAAAATTTTTTTTAAGCAGTTGCTTGATCAGTGATTTTCACTCATTGATGTTAGTTCTGGTTGCATTTTGGAGGTAATTGCTCACTGAGGGTCAATTAACATTAGCAAATTATCTGTGCATAGAAGAATGGTTGTTAACAACAGGTGGTCGCTGATGAAGAGGGTCACATACTGGTAGATTCCACTGTATATATAAATATATATATATATATAGTGATAAATTGTAATAATGATTAGTATCAAAATTGCTATTTATTAAGTAGGTTACTAACAGAAAGTCATTTTAGACAGGCAGTTGTTTTGTAATAAAGTACTTGATATCAAGATAGAGCATTAATAGAATTAATGTGAAGAAGTTTTAGCTGAGCTGTGTTAATTCAGTTATACTGATTTCGAAGTTTCATGAAGGCATTATTTAGATGTCTTCACTCTTCAGGGATTTGTTTTTTTTGCAGAAAATCTCTGAAGAATAAAGACATCCCAATAAATGTCTTCATGAAACATCAAAATAAGGACTTCATGAGACTTTCAAGATGGCATGACTGAAGTTATATGACTCAGCTAAGTGACAAACTTCTCCACATGAATCACACACACACACACACACACACACACACACACACACACACACACACACACACACCTACCATCCACCCATGTATTGAATACTGCTGCCACATCTAGTTGGGTGAGCCTGCTATTCACCTCAGGGTTCTTGACAAAATCCAACGAATGTGATTGGTCCCGACTTGGTAGCTCAGCTGCAGTTGCTCTCTGACCAATGTGATGTGGCTTCCCTGTATCTCTTCTACAAATACTTTCACATCTTCTGCTCCAATGAACTTAGCTCACTGGTGACCCCTATGTATGAATCTATTCAAGCTACTAGACTAGCAACTAGGTCCCACCCTTTTACAGTGAAACCAATAAAATGTAACTGCAATTTCTACTTTAACAGCTTCTTTACTCGCACTTCCTGCTTGTGGAATTCCCTTCCGTATACTTGTTTTCCCTGACAGCTACAATAAGTATAAGGTCAATAGTCACCTCTTATTTCACTTACTCACATCCTTTTTCTCAAGCTCTTTTCTCCATCCACTCCACCCCCATCACACCAGTATTCTCATCCTTCTATTACCCACTTCCTGACACCTTCTGTAACTTGTCCCTCTTTCTCATCCCTTTCTCCCTATATAACCCCCTGCGCACCAGTGGCAGTAAAACTGCCTTGTTTGCGGTAAAAGGATTTTAAAAATATATATATATATAAATTGAAATTATATATATATATATATATATATATAAAAATTGATATATATATATATATATATATATATAAATTGATATATATATATATATATAAATTATAAATTGATATATATATATATATATATATATATATATATATATATATATATATATATATATATATATATATATATATATATATATATATATATATATATATATATATATATATATAGAGAGAGAGAGAGAGAGAGAGAAATTTTAAGTGTATCTCATATTTTTTATTTTCTAATCTCACAACACTAGCCATATAGTTTTATTTTCCTTGAGTCCAACCTTTCTCTTACCCTTTCTTTGAAATATCCTGTACTGTTTTTTTTCTTTTCTGTCTTTCCTCTCCTCTCACTGTAGCCTCTATGCACCAGTGAGAGTACTTTGGGGTGAAACAATTATAGAAATAAAACAAAAAAATAAAAAACAGTTTCCTGAAGAGTACAAAAATGAGTTATGTCCCCTGGATTTAATTACAGCATTACAAATTTAGTTCTAATTCTTAATGGTAGATAAATAGAGATAAAATTAATTCTCTTTATTTCACAAATCAGCATTCGTTTAATTTTCATTAATAAATCAAATATTCCCCACTTCATTACATCAAGATTATGAGAAAAACATTTAATTTTTAAAATATATCATAATTTAACCTTTAACACTTTATATGTTATTTAATTTGCTCTGCCATTGAAGGTGACTAATTAACAATCTCTGAATTTTAATTTGTTTGAATTTTATAGTTTTGTTATCATATCTTGCTATGGCAACAGAAAACATCTTTGAGTGAAATTAACAATAAGGTTACTGCAGTTGAAAGGTCTGAAAAAAAGAATGCCGTGGAAAGGGAAGTAATATTAATAATGCACATGTAAACACAAGAAATATTACTAAGAATTTTCAGTTTGTAGTTTTTCTTTATTTCACAGGCAGATATCATGCCAATTTAGAAAAATGTATTTTAGGGAGATAATATTAATTCAATAACATTAATTCAATAATATATTATAGGGAGACTTTAATTTACAAAAAATTTGAGACCATTATTTTTAAGCTTTTAAGGTTAGTATCTCAGTATCAATGTTATAACATAAAGTTTTATTTGTTTTTTTTAATCTCAATAAATCATTAAATTTTGAATATTAAAATAATGTCATATACATTGCATGTCATTTAAATAATAGTAAAGATTTAAGCAAAATTCTAGCTATTTTGTTTAACCACATAACTTGCAAGAAATTTTATCTTTGAGTGACTAACAGGATATGTCAGGAGATATTTCTTTTTTTTACGTCTTCTTTCTTTAGAAGCAAACCAGATAAGAATTAAATGTAATTTGTAAACAAGGATGAAGTCAATGAATTCGATAATTAGTCTCGAGTAACTAATGAGATATGATAACACATATTGGGATTTATCATACATAGGGACTAATAGGAAAAAAGAATGACTGTTTTTATTAACATCCCTCAACACAGTAAAACACATATGTCCCAGTTCCAAGTTTAATAAATATTTGGTAGTGATGGGATTAAAAATCAGTTTTATTCTTTGGCTGTTGTAAAAAATGATTACAATCAATTATTATTGATTTTGAGATAACAGCATTAAAAATAAAATCTCTTGTACTTATCAATATGCTCTAATATCATATTGAATCAATAAATCTATTTACTTCTTACCAAGTTGTAAATGCTGAAAATATTTTGACAGATTTGATAGCGGAATATATTCACCCAATATAAAACCAAAAAACTACTCAAAGAAGAGGATTACTGAATAAAGTATGAATGTAGAAAGTGCTGTTTATGAAGTTAACTAGGAAACTTGAAGATGTTAAGGTTGTAGCGATAAGGAAAACATCCTATCAGGAGTTTGTTCCGCAAGCTAGCAGATCTAGTGTTGTGGATCTTCATCGCCAATTTGTTGCGGAGTTTTGGCAAAACTTTGCTGCAAAGTTGTAGTGACAGGTTTGGTCCGGAAGTAAGACATGGAACAAGAAGGTAAGTTCAAAACAGTGCATTAGTACAACAATAAATGAGCTATTCAAAAGAAGTGTTAAGAAATAAAAATATAGAAATAAATAAGTTTGAAGGTATTATTACACTAGTAGCTGTCGTTAACTGCTGTACTTGACTTCTCGTAACTTCTCTATAACTGCTCTAGTTGACTGCTTGTAACTCCTCTTCCCTGCTTCTTAGAAGTCACGCAGATATATAGCAAAAGGGATAGTTCATTCCTCATAGGAGGGTACCATAACATCTAGAAGTGGAATTTCTTTCTTATTAATTGAATATAAAATATACCACCAATGTCCTGAGAAATGGTGGTGTGGTTGATATAGCAGTTGGTTATAAATGTGTTTACACAACGCACAAGTTCTTCTCCAAGGAGAAACCAAAGGAAAAGAGGTGCATGGTAATGGAAGAAGTTAAAATGTTCGAAGAGGAGCATAGAATAGCCACTGCTGTTACTCAAGCTAAACAGTGTAAGTGGACAACCTGGAAAGATATAAACCGATTAAACTTTCTTGGACTCGTTAATCGCGATGGAGCCATTGGCGATATCTTTTCTTCTTCAATCTACATACGACCTTCTTCCAAATGAAACAAACCTCAAAATGCGGGGATACATAGATACAAATCTCTGTTTTTCCTGTAAAAAGGACCAAGGTACCTTGTGTCATGTGCTTTCTGCTTGTCCACAATCGCTCCAGATGTATACGTGGCGACACAAGAAAGTATTAGAGGTGATCAAGGAGTTAATAAGAACACAATATGAGACAGCAAACCAACAGCTTGTGGCAGCCAAGGAGACTAAGATCAGATTTCATAAGGAGGGTGAATGCCCTGCAAAGAAAAAACAAACAGCCCCGAATATGAAGCTGCTGAGCAGAGCCAGTGATTGGGAGGTTTCAGTAGCCCTAATGATGTCTCTAAAATTTTCAATACACATCGCACAGACAAACAAGCGTCCCGACATTGTATTGTGGTCAGACTCAAAAAAGACTGTCTTCCTAATAGAGTTAACAGTCCCTTGGGAAGAGAACAGGGTAGAGGCACACAAGCTAAAGAAAAACCGATACAAGTCACTGCGTGAAAAATGTGTGGATAATGGTTGGAGGTGTAATGTGATGAGGTTGGGTGTCGTGGGTTTCTGGGACATTCAGTCATTTCTTTCCTTTCTAAAATAGGCATCACTGGCTGTGGTTTAAAAAGCGCTTTGCACTGCATTTGAACAACGGTACAGAATGCGCAAAGTTGGATTTGGTCGAGATCAAAACAACAAGCAAACAAAATTCGCTCAACATGATCTAATATGCGCAAATGAGATATTTGTGTTTTTTTCTTCTTCCTTCACAAGCGCGTTAATAACGGCAAACGCATTCAGGAAATTTCATTGCCGATAAAAACTACAAAGAGGAACGATTGTTTTATTTACTTCTTTATGAGAATATACAAGAGAGACAATCAACAAGTTTATCTTCATACCAGGGATGGCGGTCCTGCTATAGCCATCGAAACTGTGACATCACTCCTGGTCGATGGCTGATGAAGACAGGGTATTGCACATGCTAACACAAGTTGTATATTACAAACTATCATCTAGTGATCTGATAGTGATACACCAATTACAACAAGAAATAACAATAATTGATTTCACTGGATATATCACAATAATCAATAGATAATCCATATCAGCTAATCAATGGACACCTGAAGATGAGGGTACTCAGTGGAAATGTTGTGTCTATAATAGCATCTAAGATGAGAACAATAGTTTGAAATAATATCAAGATATTGAAAATTACTTAATTCAGAAATAAATAGTAAAAATACGATATGAAAGGAATGAAGTTTATTTGTTCCTGAGTCTGTGACATGGCAGTTCTTAGCTGTAAAGGTTTGAAATTGTTGAACCAAGGAATGTAGCTCATCAGGAATTTTACCATGTAAATAGTGTTAAAGGAGTGAGAGGCTTGCAACATTTCATCTGCAAGAAAAGGGTTATAGGGGAGAAAATAATTCATCACCCACAAGCTTGTGCATATGCGTGTGAATGAATGTCAGAACAGAAACAAGAAGGGATGGTAAAAAGTCAACCATTGCTTTGACCAACAAGAGAAGGAAATTGTGGAGAGCCATGACTGCTAATGCCTTGAAGTGATAAATCACATAAATGATAGTGATGATCCTCATTATCAGTAGAACTCAAATAGATAGCAGTACAGTAAACTGACTCATATTGCTCACTATGGCTAAAACATATATATATATATTTATTTTCTTTAAGAAATATCAAGTCACAAATTATTCATGGGCATTTTTATTTGAAAGGAAAATTTAAAATTTAACATCGTTCAATGCTGGAATCTCTTCTTTATATTGTTCCTTTTGCTAATACAAAGTTTTTGATGGACCCCTTCTTGATCCTTTGTCATGCAATCTGTGAGAAGAGAGGGAATGCCCTCCTTCCATAAACAAAGAAAACCTCCCTCAAAGGAAAATCCTTTTATTTTCATGGTCACACTTGATGACAGTTGAAGAATGGATCAACCAAAATATTGTGTTAACAACAATAACTGTACAAGGAAGAGATTCAAGCAGCCAAACAATGTTGGATATATTAATGACTCTTGTCAAAGGTTAGACAAGAAATGGTGAGTTCTGTTTCATTAAATGAAATTTTAATGGCTGTCCATACTATACTATTTTTGGCTGATATTTAAAAAAATTATTTATTTCAACTTAAATTTTCTTTTTAAAATCTCACTTTTTATAAATTTTTGTTCAATTACATTGTTTTAACTGAGAAATTATTTTATACTTTGTTTTATTGTTATACAATTTTATTTGTATAAAATATTTTAATAAGAAGCAAATGATTATGTAATGTGAAAAAGACATGTTATAAAGTTTTACTTCTAAAAAGACATTTTTATGTTTTTAACCAAAATTTATTGGGTATTTTTTGTTGCAATATGTGAGTAGTGTAACAGAAAACAGTACGGAAAGTGAAATCAGCAATCTGAGTTCAAATTCTAAGCTAGTCTTTTGCATTCACTTTTACACAAATACTTTTGAGAAAAGCATAAATATGTCTTTTCTTCTTCTAGGTATAAGCTAAACATCTGAGCAGACTGGATTGTCTAGCCTTGGGCAAGAACCTGATGAGAAATCACTCTGTTAATTTTCCCAAGAATGTATAGCAATTCACAGAGAATAAAAAAATATCTATGAAAATTCATCATTGTTTATCTCCTGAAGAGACATTAAAATAAATTGTGGATACTTGCAATATATATAATGAAAATGTTAAGAAAATTTAACAAATAAAATTATTTAATTTCAAAAATTGTTTTTTTCATTGCAACATTGAATGTTCCATCAGTATGACTGATGCTAACCTTCAGGAGAATGACTTGGTTTCACCTCCTTGAATTAACATGAAGTGGAAAGATTATATTGAATCCATTGCTAGCTCAGCAGCTAAGAAATTTGGTTCACTTTGTCCTGCAAGACAATTTTTCTCCCAAGAATCTATCTTATATATCTATGTCTACCATTTACATATTGCTGCCACATATGGTCCTGCATTCTATTTCTTCTTTGGACTTTATCAAGCAATCTCTAAATATATAGTATTATTTAGAGATTCTTGATAAAATCCAAAAAAGAATTAGGAATATTATTGGTTCTGATCTGGTGTCTTAGCTTCAGTCATTTTCTCACAACTGTAAAGTTGCTTCTTTGTGCCTTTTCTATAAATACTTTCATGGTTATTGTTCGGATGAGCTTTCACTATGGTATCTAGACTTTATGAATTTAAGTGCAGTATGAGATTGGCATTTGTGGTGCAGTGGATTTGAATGAGAAATTGGAGAGCCATGTACAAATTCCAGTTGAATTTGTTGCATTTATTTATGTGCAAAAAACCATGAGAAGAGTATTAATCAGTCTCTTCCTTCTAGCTATGAGTTTAATAACAGAACATATTGGCTTCTATAGCCTTGATTGGCAAACAGTCTACTGTAGAAAGTAATGGCAACCTATTGCTGGAAAATTTTCTGCTCAGTCAGTCATGTCTCATTTGAGACATGATCACTCAAGCATGTATAAATGAATAGTACCTGACAGACTGACTTGGTTGGCAACAAGGTCTCATCGGTCTACAGTTGAGTTGGCAAGATGTAACCATAAGTACCATACTAACAGTTTTTTTCTTGCACTTTATGCTTGTGGAAATCTCTTTCCACTCCATGCCTTCCAGTTAACTTTGATCTTCAAAAATTTAAATGCAATGTTGAGTGTAATCTTTTGTTTTCCCATTTACTGTTGTATTATTTTTGCTCTTTAGTAATGTTTTTGTTTTCTAATTCTTCCACACACAGCGATCCCTTGTGTCTTAGTGGCTTTATTGCCTTGCTTGGGGGTTATCATCTGTTTTCCTGATTACTCTTTTATTGTTCTCACTCCTTAATAATGTTTCTGTTTTCTAATTCTTTCACATTCAGCAATCCCTTCTGTGTTAGTGGCTTTATTGCCTTGCTTGGGATTATCATCTGTTTTCCTGATTACTCTTTTGTTGTTCTCACTCCTTAATAATGTTTCTTTTTTCTAATTCTTTCACACCCAGCAATCCCTTGTGTCTTAGTGGCTTTATTGCCTTGCTTTGGATTATCATCTGTTTTCCTGATTACTCTTTTGTTGTTCTCACTCCTTAATAATGTTTCTTTTTTCTAATTCTTTCACATCCAACAATCCCTTGTGTCTTACTGGCTTTATTGCCTTGCTTGGGATTATCATCTGTTTTCCTGATTACTCTTTTGTTGTTCTTACTCCTTAATAATGTTTCTTTTTTCTAATTCTTTCACACCCAGCAATCCCTTGTGTCTTAGTGGCTTTATTGCCTTGCTTGGGATTATCATCTGTTTTCCTGATTACTCTTTTGTTGTTCTCACTCCTTAATAATGTTTCTTTTTTCTAATTCTTTCACACCCAGCAATCCCTTGTGTCTTAGTGGCTTTATTGCCTTGCTTGGGATTATCATCTGTTTTCCTGATTACTCTTCTATTTTTCTCACTCCTTAGTAATATTTCTGTTTTCTAATTCTTCCACACACAGTAACTCCTTGTGATTTAATGGCTTTGCTACTTTACTTGGCGTAAATCCAATTTAAGAAAAAAAAAAAGCCAAAATCAAACATGCACAACAGTTTAAATATCTGGGAAGTGTTTTAACAGAGGTCAGAAAGTGTGAGACTGAAATCTGAGCCTTTAGATAGCAAAACATGACTTCCAAAAGCTAAGCAAATATTAAGAAGCAGCAAAATGTTACTATAAATAAAGAAAAAGAGTTATGTAATATTAGTCTTTCTATACGGCATTGAATGCTAGACAATCTCCACACAAATGAAGAAGAAACTTGAATCATCAGAAATGTCGTTCTTCGGAAGGATGCTAAGAATATCATGGACCGAACATGTGAGCAATGACAAAGTTATGGAGAAGATCGTAACAAAAAGAACACTTATACATAATATTGGGATGTGCGTTGTGGTGCAGTGGATATCAGCTCGGAATGAGAAATTGGGGAGCTGAGTTCAAATTCCAGTTGAATTCATTGCATTCACTTACGTGCAAATACCCTTGGGAAAGGTATTAATCCGTCTCTTCCTTCCAGTTATGGGTTAAATAATGGGACAGATTGGGTTCTGTAGCCTTGGCTGGCAACCAGTCTACCGCAGAAAGCAATGGCAACCTACTGCGGGATAATGTTCTGCCCAGTCAGTCATGTCTCTTTCGAGACATGATCGCCCAAGCGTGTTTCACGTATGGCACGTAACTGACTTAACTGACTGATACATAATATCAGAAAGAGATACTTGAAATTTCTAGTGTATATAATCTAGAAAGAAAGCTTAGAAAATTTGATACTCACAGGGTAGATTGAAGGCAAGAGGGATAGTAAAACAATGAAGAACCTATCTGATAAACTCGAGTAAATGGATAGTGAAACAATTTTTAGGAGAGATAACAAAAAGACAAAATGTATTAAAAGCTACAAAAGACAAGGATGTACATTGTGGTGTAATGGATATCAGCTCGGAATATAAAATCAGAGAGTCGTGTTCAATTTCCAGTTGAATTAATTTCATTCACTTATGCACAAATACCCTTAAGGTATAAATCCATTTCTTCTCCCTCAAGCTATGGGTTGAATAGCAGAACAGATTGGGTTCTATAGCCTTGGTTGTCAACTGGTCTATCACAGAATGTAATAGCAACCTAATGAAAGAAAATCTTCTGCTAAGTCAATCATGTCTCGAAAGAAACATAATCACCTAAGCGTGTATCATGTATAACAATTAACTGACTGACTGACAAAAGACAATGACAAAAAAGAAATTGTGGAGAGCCATAATTGCCAATGTTCTGAAAAGATAAGGCATGTAGGAGAAAACAATTTACAAATTTTCTTCTTGCATTGTAAAAACTCACGTAATCAGTATTATATGTACATTAATTACAAGTGGGAAAAGCAGAAAACAAAGATATGACTTAAAAAAAACTAACAAAAAAAAATGGCATTGAATGTCTTAGTTATCCAAGATTGCTAATATTAAATCACTTATTGAAAGAAAGCTATGTTTCTCACGGTAGCCCTGTAAAAAAAAAAAAAAAAGACAACACTTAGGGTGTGACTGTCAACATTCCTAAAATGTCTGCCAATAGCTGGGTACTAACCTTCATTACTCACACATGACAGAATTGGAACTTGACTTTCGCTTGCTAGCTTAGCCAATAGAAACCTGTTCCTTGATACAAAAATATAACTATTTTCTCCTTTCTTTTCTCACTTTATTACTGCTGATAGAAGGATTAGCTGTTGTAGATACTCTTGTGGATCTTGTTGAACTTTCACTCAAACATGACTACTATGATAGGTGAAGAGTTAAAGCTATTGAACAAATGATTAACTGTTTATTTAACTGGTTTATCAGCCCTTTGTTGGTTATTTAAACACAAAATATATATTTTGGAATGTAAGAATAATTCTTTTTTTTGTGCATTAGCAATTTCTTGGAGATAACAAAAATACATTTCATACTATTTAACCCATAGCTGGTGGGAAGAGGTGAATTCATAATTTTCACAAGGATATTTTTTTTTTTTTTTTAATCATATCACCCCAAGCAAGGCGATAACGCCACTGATGCGCAGGGGACTACGTAAGGGTAAAAAGAATGGAAAAGAGAAAGCCGGAAACCGCATCCTAAACAGGAAACAAGGGATGAGCCTCTTCACCTGTTCAATAGATGTGGGTGGAGTGTGAACCGGGTGATAGTTTAGTCTATCTACTCCAATTGGAAAAAAAAAATAAATAAAAGAGTGAAAAGACTTGAAAAGGGCATAAGTGAATATAATGTTGTCTAAGCTACAAAGTGTATGGTTTTAATCAGTCAGTTAAGTGCCATACATGATACACGCTTGGGCGATCATGTCTCGAAAGAGACATGACTGACTGGGCAGAAGATTATCCTGCAGTAGGTTGTCATTGCTTTCTGCGGTAGACTGGTTGCCGACCAAGGCTATAGAACCCAATCTGTCCCGCTGTTTAACCTATAACTGGAGGGAAGAGACGGATTAATACCTTTCCCAAGGGTATTTGCGTGTAAGTGAATACAAAGAATTCAACTAGAATTTGAACTTGGCTCGCCGATTTGTCGTTCCTAGTCGATATCCACTGCAACACAACGCACATCCTTGCTTAAGTGGTTTAAGTACCTATCAGAAAAGACAAAACTTAGCTGAAACACTGATCAGTCAGTCTTAGATAGTACATTTGCGTTAGAGTATTGGAATGGAAGTTTGTAATAAAATTTTGTTAGGTTAGTGATGCTTGTTGACTCAAATTTTTCCTTCTGGAAAAGACAATCCATATTGAAATCTGGACAAAAAGAAGCCATATTTTAGATGTCAGTCTTGGATATTTAAATTTCTTAATTTCTAGATATAAGGTTATAAAGTTAGGTCTTATTGCCTATATATACTATCCATCTCAAGGGCAATGATGACTTCTTTCATTATTATGCTAATTGATGATTTGTTTTTTGGTTTATTAAGCTTTTGTGGGTTATTTAAAGCAAAAACATATTTTGGATTATAGAATGTTGCTTACAGTATGCGAATCATTAGAAGGAACAGCATATATATGAGTGAGGTTTAAGTCAGTAAGGGGTTGTACAAGCCCAGATTCATTCTCTCAACCTTATTTTCTGTTATGGTGCCCTTCTATGAGGAGTGGACTCTTCCTCTTTTTTTTTTTTAATCATGTCACCCCAAGCAAAGCATTCCACTGCCACTATAGTGCAGGGGGTTACACAGGGCAATAGACGAGTTAGGATGTACATAGGGGGAGAGTTGGAGAGAATGGGAGGGTTAGTGTGTTAGGAGGTGTCTATTGACCTTACATTTAAACTCCTGGAGGTTATAGCCGTCAGGGAAGCAAGCATGCGGAAGGGAATTCCACAGGTGGGAAGTGCGAGAAAAGAAGCTGTTGGAGTAGAAATTGCGGTTACATTTCATCGGTTTCACTGTAAAAGGGTGGGACCTAGTTGCCAATCTAGTATCTTGTGCAAACTCACACCTAGGGGGCACTGGTGATTTAAGTTCATCAGAGCAGAAGCCATGAAAGTATTTATAGAAGAGGCACAGGGAAGCCACGTCACGCTGGTGGGAGAGTGACTGCAGGTGGTCAGCTAAGTCGGTATGTAATTACCTGTGTGACTTCCAAAGTGCAGTTAATGGGAGCAGTTAACAGAAGCAGTTAATGACAGCTACTAGTTCGGCAATAAGCAGTGTAATAATACCTTTGGACTTACTTATTTCTAGTTACTTATTATTAACACTTACTTTGAATATCTTGTTTCTTGTTATACTAATACACTGTTCTGAACGTACCTTCTTGTTTCGTGTCTTATTTCTGGCACAAACCGGCCACTACAACTTTGTGGCTAAGTTTCACCACCACTCCACAACAAATTGGCGACGAAGATCCACAACATCTTCCACATCCAGCAGGATGGTAGGAATTAGGAGGCTATTAAAGGATTAGTTTGAATGAATGTGCAGATCCTGCATCAATGAAATTGATTGATTGATTTTTTTATGGCTTATTAACACTGTGCAAATATAAACAGACAAGTGTTTCTACACACACACACACACACACACACACACACACACACACACACACACACATACCAAATATTTCGTATATACTTTTAAAAATATTGCTTTATTACATTTGACATATATCTGACCAATAAAAATCAACCCAAAACATAGCATCCAATTATACTCTCCCTTTGTAAAAAATTTTCATTCTTAACTTAATCTCTGAAAGATTTTTCATTTTGAACTCTAGTTCTGAGGAAACTTTAATAAAAGTGAAACAAGTTAGATTGAGACGTGTTTCCTCTTTTGTTCTTTACTTATTCTGTCATATTTTGGATTGTAAGAATAATAATTATTTTGCATGTGAATATTGCATTAACAATCTTTTGATAATAACCATGACTTTTTCAAATACAAGTCTTATTATTTAACCCATAGAAGATGGGAGGAGAGGGATTCATGCCTTTATTTATGAAATTTTACAAAATCTGTTATGAAATGGATTAACTTTGACTTATATTTAATTTATTTGTTTAAACATTATTTTTAATGGATACTTGTATTTGAGTAGATACTCTGATTTTTATAATTAAACAGCATATTTAATTATATCTACCGACCTGAATAATCGAGAAATTTTCCTAGGATGTAAATTTTTCTAATAAGATTTGTTGCTTATTCAGGCCAGTAGATACCAGTAAATATGCTGTTTAGTTATAAAAATCAGAGTATCTACTCAAATAGAGGTATCTATTAAAAATGTTTAAACAAATAAATTAAAAATTCAAAGACACTAATGCAGCAGCCTCCACCAGAAATTGAACTATTTCCCCATCTTTAAGTTCTTACATTAGAGTATTGGATTAAAGATAAAAACAAATTTGTAAATCATCTAAGTTATATTTAGTACAATCTGTTACGTTGAAAAAAGGCTAAAAGGTTTTCTTCTGTTTGTTAATCTGGCACTTGTAAAATTCATGATACCCAAGTGGTATGAACATTTTTGGATAAGGGTTGAAGAAAAAAACAAAAAACAGTATGGCAGTGGAGAAAGTGTACACTTTGAAAGTCTGGTGCAGGTTTTGATATCCACTCAAAATAATTTGTGACAAAGTATAATGGAAGTTAATCAGATATCATCTAAACAATACTAGCCAGTTCCCTGGAAATTCCACAGAAATTTCACAGGTCTTTGCTTTCACTTTGCTTGTATTTTCTCATTATAATTGTCTTTGCTTTCTATTGTCCATCTAAATGTTATACAAACGTAAATTTTTTCTTTTAATTGTTTCACACCAAGCAAAGCAGTACTGCCACTGACGCACAGGGGGCTACATAAGAGTAAAAGTTTAGACAGGAGGAGAGTGAAGAGAAAGATGAACCAGTTACAGGGGGTGTCAGAGAAAGAGCAAGAGAAGGATGGGAACACAGATGTGAAGACAGTTGCAAAGGTAGAGAGAAAGGAAAAGAACAAGATATACGGGGTCATGTAGAAAGAACTGGAGTCAAGTGAATAAGAGAAGGATATTGACATTGCATTTAAATTCCTGGAGGTTGTAGCCATCAGGAAAGCAAGTATATGGAAGGAAGTTCCACAGACCGGAAGTGCAAGAAAAGAAGCTGCTGGAGCAGAACTGTTGGCTGCATTTGGTTGATCTAACTGTAAATGAGTGGGACCTTGTTGCCAGTCTGGTTGCATGAGTAAATTCTTGTGGCAGGGGCACAAGTGACTTAAGTTTGTTGAAGCAGATACCATGAAAACATTTCTAGAATAGACAGAGGGAAGCCACATCTCACCAGTGAGAAAGTAGCTGGAGGCGAGCTGCCAAGTCAGAACCTACCACATTACAGATTCTCCTTTGGAGCCTGTCCAGAAGACTGAGATGAACAGCAGCAGCACCTGACCTTATATAACAGCAGTATCCTATGTGCAGACGAACAGAATTAGTTTCATATATGACAAAAAAAAAAGGAAAAATTTTTTTTTTATTGTGTAACATGTTTCGGGACTTCTATTCCCTTCATCAGCCAAAGATTTACATTGATTTAATTTGTAAGTTCAAATGCCAGAGCTCATTACAGACTTGTAATGAACAATAATTCAAAATTTTTAAAAAGAGTAGATAGTTCAGGAATTTTAAATTCTTAAGAAGAGAAAATGTGAGAAGGAAGTTATTTTTTTCCTTTCGGTTCAACCTGATGGGTGTCATAGTGAGTTCAGTAGAATTAGCTTCTTTTCCATGTGTTTTTATTTTTGCTTCAGCCTGATGGCCATAGGAAAGTTCAGTATGGCAAGCTTCACTTGTCAGTGGTTGCATGAAAAAAAGAAATATACTTCTTGAAATTGATGAGAATGAATGAAAGTGTAGTGATTGATCTATTTTATGAAAGTGTAGTGATTGGTCTATTTATGAAAGTGTAGTGATTGGTCTATTTATGAAAGTGTAGTGATTGGTCTATTTTTTGAAAGTGTAGTGATTGGTCTATTTTAAACCCATTAATGTATATGTTCCATGTTTGACTTTGCTGACAGTGGAGGCATTTATGAGGCTCCTGCCAGTTCCAGTTTTTTCGAGGCTTCTTTCATTTCCACCAGAGTTTACATTTTTTATTGTCATTAAAAAAAAAATTGTTCTTGTCTTTAGGTTATGTCATATAACTGTTACTTTAATTGGTCTACTTTAAAATAATACATGTTGGAATCACTTGTATAATTATCTGGAAAGAGATCATAGGAGATAACTTTATTTCAGTCCCATCATATACAATGTCATGCAAAATTTTGGATACACCTTTGTAAATTAATTATTTATCATGGGGACCTAAATTCAAAAATAGGAATGGAAAATGGTAGTGAGATGGTTGGTAATTATGAACTTGGGTCATGTTATGAATATAGAGAAGAATAGTTTCATTTATGAATTTAGAGTAGCCAACATTTGGTTTGAAGAATATCCAAGATGCTTGTGGACTTGAAAAATCCAGTAAGAGAGACTTTAAAAACCAGATAAACTACTTAAACATCAACAAATGATTTATAACAAATGAAGTTTTGCACTTTAAGGAATACCCTAGCACTGATTACAAGAGTGATCACCTTCCACTCACATACAAACAACAAAAATTAAAGATGGCCAAAGCAATGCCTAAAATACAATGTAGCATTTAAAAATAATGATGCCATTTAAAAATGAAACATAGCCAGTTAGAAATAAGAACAAATATGAAACTTTGGAACAAGTCAGGGACTCAAAATGGAACCCCTTAAGGGAATTCCAAGTGACAAAAAAAAAAAAAAATTAATAAATTGTTAACCTAATTAAAGAAAGCAGATAATAGCAAGAAATAGCATAGATTATATGAGGTTAAACAAAAATATCAGGAATGAATGCAAGCAAGTAAAGTTTGTGTGTGTGTGTGTGTGTCCGTTACCTATAGACTCCGAAACGGCTGAACCGATTTTCTTGAAAATTTACATAATCGTACTATAAGTGTCTGCGAGTGTTCTTAGCTAGGTTTTGTGTCGAGGTACCCCTGATAAATATCCTCGACAATTGATAATCCAAAAAATCGGTTTATATAAGAAGTGGTCCGATTTTAATCAAATTTGATACACTCATAGACAAAGACGTAAGAAATGATATTCAGAAGTTTTGTAGGGGCTTGTATAATTCCCACTGAACAATAAATAAAAAGGAAAATACACTACAAATAAGGTAAAATAAACTTTTGTTTATTTTCGTTTAAAAAAATTATTTTTTTTATACAAAAATGTAGTCATCCGTATGAAAATGAAGAAAGGAAGAAAGAAAGGAATTGGGAATGTGAAAGGAAAAGGAAGGACTATGTGTTGCGAGCGAGATGAGAGAAAGAGAGGGTGAAACAATGTTCATTGATACGTGATACTGTCTGTTGTGTGAACTGCTGAATTCTCTCTCTGTGTGTGCTCCGAGCTGTCCATTCCTCTCTGTGTGTCTTGAGCTGGCTGTTCCTCTCTGTGTGTGTGTTGAAAGTTTCTACTTTCCTTTTATTTTGATGGTGAGGCTCTGGGAGATCAAGAAATATGTTTCTTATATCAAGCCCTGATTAGTCAAAAATTCATATTTTTGACTACATGGTGTGTCTTCAACTACATCTGAGCTTTTGGGTGCACCGTTCTTGTTTTTTACCCCAAAGGGTTTGGTAAGGGGTGAATGCCCGCACAATTGTATTTGTAGAGATACACATGGTGTGAATTAATTTTATTGTGTGTGTTTGTGTGTGTGTGTGTGTGTGTGTGTGTGTGTGTGTGGTGAACTTGGAAAATAAAACAAGAAACAGCACAATAATGCAGAAAATTGATAATATATAGATATATATATATAAGAGGCAAGATGTTTGTGTGTGTGTCTGTTTATCTGCCTGTATGTCTGTATTTTTTCAGCCCTTTTATTTTAGGTTTTGCTTTGGGTTTGGCTCTAAGTAGGTATAATTGTAGTTCTTAGTCTCAACCATGATACCATTTACTCAGAGGACTTATTTAGCCTTCAAAATTCAGTTTACGACGAAAAAACTTATTTGATATCGATACCAGGAAATCAAAATTTGACTTACATCCATTCATTTTTCTTTCAGTGTACGGTTTCGCTTTAACTGGAAATAACTATTGCTTTTTAGTCTTTTTTTTGTTCAAAGAGTCTGAGCTCCAGGACCATGGATTAGTTTTAAAGCTTTCATTACACCCGAGCAACGCCGGGCTATACTGCTAGTAAAATCTAAATGAGGGAACAATTATAGTGGAACAAGAAAAGATACTACAGAAATGGAATGACTATACAGAAGAGCACTTCTATGATGAGAGAGAAAAATTTAAATATATAGAAGCATAAAATGACCTATAATACAAAAACCAATAGTTAGGTCATTACTTGGTAATATGAAGAGGAACAATGTAGCAAAAGCAGAAAAGGTTATAATTCAGATGCTGATAGCTTTAGGCAAGTTGGGGTTTGATAAGGTTTTTATTCTTATTCCATGTTTCCTTAAGACATTGGTGATTATTGCTCTCCACAAATTCCTGTACTTAGCAGATTTTAATAAATTTTTTTTTAATGTTATTTCTTCTAAACCCTGTTCCACCATCCATTAATTAAAGTTCACTAAGTACGTTATGTGCTTTTTTCCTCTGTCTCTCCTGCCCTAAATCTGTCCTGTGAGTATCAGATTTTCCAAGTCCTCCTTTTTCATTATGGGCCATAGAAACCTCAATTGTCTCCTGATTTTAAGCAAAAGTGTTGTTTTAGCTTCAATTTTCTATAAAAGTTTCTTGTTGCTCACATGTTCAGACCATGGTATACTCAGCATCCTTCTGTAGAACCACACTTCTGTTGGTTTATGTTGGGGAGCACCCCTTTTTGCACATAAGAATGGACTCGCCTGATGTGTACATATAATTCTGCCTATACAGGGAATGTTAGTGATTGTCACAGGAGTAGTTGTAAAGAGCAGTGGTAGAGTTGATTAGTTGTAAAGCCGCTTAGTTGGTCAGTAAGGATATAGACTCATTACCCGGACATACTTCTTCACTACAAGACTGTATATATTGATTCTACTAATAATATTCCTAGTATTCCTTAATTGACTAACCTGTGTTCCAGGTTGTATATTTTTGTTCAATATAACTTACATTTTCTATCTCCATATCAATTTTTGTTATTTATTATTTTGTGTGGTTTCTCAACAAGAATCCATAACAGTTTATGTCTCTCTATCTTTGAGGAAATCATCCAGCACTCACTAAATAAGAGGGCAGATATCACATAACAGTTTAGTAGTCTTTTCCTTGTTTCTAGTGAAGTTTTTCTATTTCTTAATACCTTGCTTAGCTTTTGGAATGCATCTTTTGTTATTCCAATGTGCCTTAAGATTTCAATGTCACACTTTCTGTTCTCTAAAACACTTTCCAGATATTTAAATTTTCACACTTGTTTGATTTTGGTGTCTTCAACTTACAAATCACATTTTAATCTCATCCTTTTGCCAATAACAATGCATTCTATCTGTAATGTAGGAATAAATTGTTGATACTGACACATGCTGTTAAACACGGATCTCCACACAACAAACATAACCATTGAATAAATTGTGCTATTAGGATCACTTGGCCATAAATATTTAGTATATAAAGCACTCAGACAGAAGTCTATCTTTTGTGTTGTGCATCATTCTAGTGTTGTGCATTATTGAAGAGACTGTTTCTGAGTGAATTACTCAAGAGAATTATTCCAAGAATATTATTGTGTATTATTTGAAGGATTCATTTAGGATGTTGATTTTATGCAAAGATACTGAAATATTATAAGTTGCTAATAGTGAGTTACCAAAAATTCCTTTCAGAATAATGTTATAAAAACGAACGTTATAAACTTGTCTTGTTGCCCCTGATGTTTAATCCTTATACGGTAAAAATGCATAAGAGCCTCAACTTCATAGCAATGCCTCCAAAACTAATCTAAGTTTTTTTTTTATAATCGTATCACCCTAAGCAAGGCATTATACTGCCACTGTTGTGCAGGGGGTTACATAGGAGGAAAGTTATGAGAAGGAGTGACAGGAAACAGGTAGGAGAGGGATGAGGATACTGCAGAAATGAGATGAGAGCATGAGAGAGAGGATGCAAGTTAGTGAGATAGAAGATGACTATTGACTTTACATTTAAATTCTTGGAGATTGTAGCTGTCGGGGAAGCAAGTAAACGGAAGGGCTGGCAGAACCTTTTGTCTTCTATCATTATGCCTTCTCAGACTGATGTTTTCCACTGGTATAAATTAGAATGATTATATTGAACCAATTGATAATTCTACTGGTAAGAGAGTTGGTTCACTGTGTTATGCTAGTCATTTCTTCTTGCCAAGATCTATCTTGCACGTTTATAATTCTATTATTTATATGTGCATTGAATATTTTATTGCTTTACCTTTCTTTTCACCAGCCATAGAAAGAAAGAAAGAAAGAAAAAAAGAAAGAAAGAAAGAAACACAGACTTTAGCACTACACTGTTAATCTTTTCAGTGTAAACGCATTTGCTTCCTACAACTAGAACTCTCGATTCACATAACTACATACTACATTTTCTTTTTGAACATTTAACTCCTACAAATTGATGTTATTCTGTTCTATGTGTGTGGTGGTGCATTGAATATCGGCTCGGAATGATAAATCAGGGAGCCGAGTTCGAATTCCAGCTGAATTCATTACATTCGCTTATGCGCAAATACCCTTGGGAAAGGTATTAATCCGTCTCTTCCTTCCAGTTATGGGTTAAATAAAGGGACAGATTGGGTTCTATAGCCTTGGTCGGCAACCAGTCTACCGCAGAAAGCAATGGCAACCTACTGCGGGATAATATTCTGTCCAGTCAGTCATGTCTCTTTCGAGGCATGATCGCCCAAGCGTGTATCACGTATGGCACTTAACTGACTGACCGACTATTTTGGTGCTTCTGCCACATATCTAATTATCTTTGATAAAATCTAAAAAAGAATTTGCAATGTTATTGGTCCTGATTTGGCATCTTGGTTTCAATCATTTTACTGTAAATATTTTCATCTTTTGATGTGCTTTCCCGTTTGATAACACAAATTAATGAATTGCATTAGAGTGATCCGTAGGTATCGTCAATTTACTGTCAAAATTTCTAGAGATAAGCATAATTTCTATGCTAACAGTTTTTTTCTCTCATATTTCTTGCTTGTGGAACTGTTACAGCTTCTTGGTTTCCTACCAACTATGATTTTCATAAATTTAAATGTAACATCAACAATTATCTTCTGCTATTTTGAGTTCTGTTCTTTCATTGTTCTTTGTCTTCAATCATGTTTTCTCATTTTCTGTCAATCTCAGTAACCCCTTGCATTTTAGTGGCTTCTTCACTTTGCTTAGGGTGAAATTATTAAAAACATAGACAAAGAAGCCTGATATAAATGAATGTGAACTCCAATCAGTTTGATGAGCCACATCTTCTTCTTCTTCTTCTTCTTCTATGTACCATGTCCTTTCAGGATGTAGGCGATCATGGCCTTCCATGTCTCCCTATCCCCGGTAGCTCTTAGCACGTTTTCTCCTGTTACCCCACCCAAACCCCACTCTGCTATCCATCTACTCAGGGCCATCAAATATGTTATCTGCTGCTTTCTCCTGTCTCTCTTTCTATCTATCTGACCTGTGAGTATCAGATTCTACAAGCCTTAATTAAACTAATATCTAGAATTTTAATAAATAGAGCTTATAGCAGAGTTAAACTGAAAAAAAGACAATGTAGTTTTATTCAAGACACTGGAATAAGAAATGCAATTTTTATGATCAGAATGTCATCCAAACAAGTAATAAAAGTGCAGAAATATCTATACTTATACCTATTGTTTATAAGTAGAGAAAAAGAAATAGAATGTATCAATAGATAAAAACTTTCAGACAGAAAGAAGGGAATTCTGGTTATGGGATAAAATCAGTTGCAGTCAGAGAAAAGAGTCACAGTTTGCATAAGAAGTAAAAGATGCAGAATCTGACAGAGATGGAATTCTCACTGGCCAAAAGGAAGATTTAGTCCATTAGTATATTGTAAGTGAAAATAGTGTTATGATGGGCTTTGTTTGACTCCTTTTTTTGGTTAGTAAAATATACATATAATGGTTGGCCACTCATATTTGAGGATACCCGTCTACGAGAGTGAGTAGCTAATCCCCATTGCAGACACTTGTTCAGGCACACTTGTGTTTGTTCAACACTCACAGAGCACACCTGTGGTTTATACTGCTATTATGCTGAGCAGACCTTAGTTACAGTTTCTGGAAGAGAGAGCATGTTATCTAGCGTGAACAAAAGTCAGAACAAAGTCAGGATGCTCAAACCCTTGGTCCCGATGACTTGTGACTTTGAGCTAGCTCAACCATCGACAACTCCTCAAAGGGAGCAGTCTACCCAATTTAATTCACAAGGCTTGAGTCAACCTGTGGTACGATTTTCAGGCACTTTTTAAAGGTGTCACATGCTGGTATCATCTCCTTCAGACCAATAACATCAAGAAGTCACCTTCTTGACAAATCAACCATAGTAAGATTTGAATCCAGGCTTCATAGTCAGAAAGCAAAAGTTTTAACCACTCAGCCATGTGCCCATAACAAAATATACATATATACATCATAGCAAGGCTTACGGCCATATCACGTTGAATACACCGGTTCTCGCTCAATCACTGAAGTTAAGCAATGTTAAGCCTGGTCAGTACTTAGATGGGTGACCGCTTGGGAATACCAGGTGCTGTAAACGTTTAGTGACAGATGTGTGTTGTGGTACAGTGGATATTGGCTCGGAAAGAGAAATCAGTGAGCCAAGTTCGAATTCCAGTTGAATACCCTGCATTCACTTAAGCACTGGTACCCTTGGGAAAGGTATTAATTCGTCCCTTTCATGGGTTAAATAACAAGGGTAGGACTTGAGGACCCTGCCCTTAAAAAACAAATCCCAATGAATCTTGATACTCGAAAAGGAAAAAGTATTACTAGACAAAAAAACTTATATAAAAACAACAATAACTTGTTGAAAGAAAAAGGTATTACCAGCAATAAATAAATTAAAAAAAACTTAGTTTGCAATAAATGACCCACTGAGGTTGATATGCCATAAAAACAAAACAACCAACTAACATCATAGCAACACTGTGAAATATTTAGACAATTATAGAAGGATTTATTTATCAGAAGGATTTGATTCTACTAATTTGGGAGATATATCAAAGTTTGTGTAATGTGGTTGTTAATAGATGTTTCTGATTTTGTGTTGTTTTTGGTGTGGTAAATAATTTAATTATTTACCAGTGATAAATCTATCATAAAAGTGTAATATTAAACATGAGAAAGTGATATTGGTGTAAAACTTACTGTGGTTTTTATTCCTGGAGCAGCTCAAATTCATGTGCTCTTTTGGTGTGAGATAAATGAAAAAGAAAATAATTCCAACCCCCCCCCCCCCCGCCCCCAGTAAGGCGCTTTTCTTTTTACTAGGGAATCATGGGAAATTAAGGATTTTTAAAAAATTTCTCATCATTGTAAGATCCTTAAAACAGAAATAGAAAAATAGAAAAAATGATGTCCCAAGTATCACTTACCTATTCCCAGACAGTACCAGGTGAATTGATCCATTAATAAAAAACCTTGAACCAACAGAACTTTTGTCTTTCTCACAAGGTCAATATCTTGGGAAGGCCATATTTAAGACTTTCCTCTCTGTGAGATATCTTTCTTTCAGTTTCTTTATAAAACATACAACAGGACTTTCCCAATTTTATTTATACCAATACAAATGGGAATCAAACAATGTAAACAGTAAAAGAAACAAGCAGGACAAGGAACAAAAAGGGACCATAAAAGAACATGAATTATATCAAGTAACAAAAGGAGAAAATAGTAGAGAACTCAATGAATATGTCACATAATGAAATGAAAGAGAGTATGTGTTAAATTTAAAACTTTCTATCAGTTAAATGATAAAGCAATGAATTGAAAAACAACATATCTCCTTACAGTAACATGCACTTTTAAAGTTTCCTTTTTTTTAAAAAATTTTTTGTTATAATCGTGTCACCCCAAGCAAGGCATTTTACTGCCACTGTTGTGCAGGGGGTTACATAGGAGGAATGTTATGAGGAGTGAGAGGTTGCAGGGGGTGTCAGGAAGAGAGTAGGAGAAGGAAGAGAATACTGATGAGAGCGGGGTGGATGAAAGTAAAACCTTGAGAGAGAGGATGTAAATTAGTGGGACAAGAGTTGACTATTGACTTTACATTTAAATTCTTGGAGATTGTAACTGTCGGGAAAGCAAGTATGCAGAAGAGAATTCCACAGGCTGGAAGTGCGAGAAAAGAAGCTGCTGGAGTAGAATTTGCATTTACAATTTATTGGTTTCACAGTAAAAGGGTGGTACCTAGTTGCATAATCTTGTTGCTTGAGGAAATTCATATATAGTGGGTACCAGTGAGCTAAGTTCATTGGAGCAGAAGCTGTGAAAGTATTTATAGAAGAGACACAGGGAAGCCAAACTGTGTCTGTGAGAAAGCGACTGTATAGGTTTTATATGGATTTAATGTGTGAATTAATAAATGCAGTGTTCTGAACAATGTGTATTGAGAAGTTATAAGTCAACTGAAAGGAAAAAAAACCCAGAGCCATAAGACCCACATGATATTTGCATATTCACCCAGAGATTCACCCATAGCATATTGTTTCTCAAGTTTCTTTAACCCTTTCCTCTCCAAATTCTAATGATTTGTCATGGAAATGCTGATTTGGGGAAACACTCCCTCATGTGTTACCTCCATCCCCCAAAAGAAAGGTATATTTCAGAGAATTATAATAGAATTAACTTTGATCTCAGCTAAAATATATAATAATAAAATACAGTACTATGCAAAAGTATTAGGACAAGAACTATTTTATCTTTTATGAGGCATCAAAATAAAGTTTAAAATCACCCCTGTCCTAATACTTTTGCACACTACCGGTAGTGTGCAAAAGTATTAGGACAGGGGTGATTTTCCTAAAAACCTCACTGAAATTCAAATACAGGGTGAAAAGTGAAACCTTTGTCAGAATTATTTAACTAAAAAGGAAGTGGAAGGAAGGCTTTGGAATTTGAATTGGCCCCCACAAAGCCCTGATCTCAATCCTACTGAACATCTATGGGATATTTTAGATAAAAAAAATTGATAAATCTAATGTTACTTTGCAAGACACACTTTGGGAATAAATAGAAGTTGCTTGGCAGGAGATACCATTAGATACATTGAAGAAGCTTGTGATGTCAATGCCTGGCAGAATGAAGGCTGTTATCAAAACAAAAGGCTTTTATACTAAATATTAAATTTATTTTGTAGCAAGTAGTTATTTTCATGTTAAAGCATTTGTTGAGTAAATCAAATAAAATTACTTTAATTGTTTATTTTCTGTTAATATGCCTCATAAAAGATAAAATAGTTCCTGTCCTAATACTTTTGCACAGTACTGTATATAGTAATAAAAATTTGTAGCAGTTCTCAGCTATCATCATAGATTAGAACTTAAGTGTAAGAAAGAAAAGTAGAAACAAAAAGACAAGTCAAATATAAGCAAATGACAACAAAATAAAACCAAGGGTGGTAATGTTGATATTCGCTGTTTCCTTATAAGGAAACATTCAGTATTTATTGACAGAGCAGTCAGTGCTGCTGAAATTTATAAAATCTTTCAAAATGATTTTTCAGGAAAATAAGTTTCTCAAGTCAGCTCTTTCCAGTATTAATGGGATTTTCTTCCTAAACTTTTGTTCAAAGAAAAAATATTTTAAACAAAAAGATTTACTGGAGTGTAAATTCATGAATTGTTGGAAGAAGCCTGAAAAATATTTGAAGCATAAAAATGTATTTTGAACAATAAACCTCATGTTGTTCATTCTGATGCTCTAGACACTAAACATTCACAAATAATTATTATTGATATTTATAAGTGAATGCTCAGTGGTAAAAAAAAATTGGACTGGAAATCATAATTGTCCATATTCTGGCTACAATAATATCCTTTTTTTCCTCAAAAACTTTTACCCTTTTGAATCTTTTATTGTCACAAAGAAATGTCTGGGATATTTTTTTTAAAAAATGGTATTTTACTGTTTGATATTTAAAATAAGGCCAATGACATTTTGTTGTATGTTTGGCATGTTACCAAAAGTTCTTGGGAAGATAAAGTAGTTCTTTAAATGGATTCAGACAAATCTAATAGCTTTTTAGAAAAAAATCTCCTTTTCACTTTTACACACACACACACACACACACACACACACACACACACACACACACACAAAACCAAATGCGCACATGCAGGTGTGGAGGAAGTGCAACTTGGAAGTTCAGAAAATTTGAAAATCATTTCAAACTGAACGTAGTTGTATGAACTTTTGCAGCAACTCAAACAAGAGACATTTGGAAGGAGATGGTGGAAACTAGATCTTTGGGTAAGTAATTTTTTTTCATGGTTGCATTCTGCAAGCTTACTAGTCACACTTTGTATATGCATTCATGTGTGTATGCATGCCCACACACTCACACACAGAGCCACCTCTCTTTCTCTCTCAACCTCTCTTCTTTTGGCCTTACTAAGCTTAGTAAACACACATATACACACACATATATATGTAATTTCAGGGCACCTTGAGGTGGTGTAATGGTTAGCAAGCTTATCTCACTAGAAGCCTTACAATTGAGTAATGAGTTCAATTCTCACTGGGTGTACCATACATTTGGCCTTGTGCCTCATCTTAGCTATGCTTAGAAAATCACCATATATATAATTTCAGATATGACTATAATATATATCTGTAAAAGGACAATATAAATAAAGACAAAAGAAAAATTTATCTTAGAATTTTATTCTCAAAATATCATCAAAATATAGATCTGTGTTCCAGATTTTTTCAAATATCTTCATTCCTAAAAGAATTACTTCTTTCAAAAGCCAACATAGATGAGTAAAAAATGTTGAAAAGTTAGAAGAGAATGGTTAAATTCATAATTTCCTGTTATTTGAAATATATAATGCACAAATTAATTCCAAACTAAAAGTACATAAAAATTAATTACATTATAAGAAAAAAAAATTCAACAATATCATGTACTCACTTTTGCTTATTAGACATTAAATTACATCACTTTGCATTCCCTATAATTTACACTGATTTTTCAGTTTACCTGATAAATAAGTTTTTTAGATTTTAAAAATACTGCAAAACCAACAACATTTTTACTTTTGTTTATAAATACTGTTGCAAAATAAAATCCTCAACACGTCGGCAAAGAGAAGTTTTCATTTTGTCTTTATTTATATTGTCCTTTTATAGATATTCAAGTGTATCCCAGCCATAAAAAATGACAGCAAAATATATCCAAATAAATACACAATGGTTTTTATTATAATAGAGAGGATATATATGAATTCTTAACTATTTGACGACAATTTTTGCAAAAAAATAAAATATGGCACTGTTAAAGAACAAACACACAGCAAGAGTTTTCATAACTGGTAGTAAAGTTTAATAACTGGTAGTAAATATATATATATAGTGTATCGAGGCAGCAGATAATTTTCTAAATATATACTGTTAAATATAAGAGACAATGAATGTCTATTAAGTTTAATCATGGGCCATTGTAAACGTCATATGTTGGCTTTAAATTCAGGTGAAAATAAAGACAAAAATTCTCCAACATTTGGATAATTTTTTTAAGTTGGTTCTAAGCTTTCAGCTCATATGAACCATCTTCAGAGAGGTTACAAGGATGTTAACATAAAAACATCCACCATCAGCAATGATTTTATCTTGTGTTGACATAAAACTTTGCTAAGCAACAATAATAGATCAGAGTACAATTAAACAACATTTCTTAGAAAACAGTCATGTAGGTAATATCAGATTTTAGTCAACAATACAATAATCCTCACTCATACACACAGTAAAAAGAACCTTCAGATACTGGAGGCCATCTACATTAAATCCAAACAACCCACACTTAATAAAATCACGTTTAAATCTGGTCATAACACATTACATTGCATTTAAATATATGGTTCTGTTATCATTTTGAGCTCTCACGCGGTGTGACGTCATAGAACCACATTACAAATTTATGAACTGCGTTTGCTATTTTTGGTAACTGTTATCGTTACTTAGCAAAGTTTTATGTCAACACAAGATAAAATTGTTGCTGATGGTGGATATTTTTATGTTACCGTCCTTGTAACCTCTCTGAAGATGGCTCATGTGAGCCGAAAGCTTAGAACCAACTTAAAAAATTCTCCAAATGTTGGAGAATTTTAGTCTTTATTTCCACCTGAAATTAAAGCCAAAATACAATATTTAGAATGGCTCATGATTAAACATAATAAACATTCATTGTCTTTTATATTTAACAGTATATGTTTAGAATATATATATACACACACACAATAGTCTTTATTATAATAGAGAGGATATTTTAGTTATATCTGAGATTTTATGTATAAAAATTCTTCTCGTATAAATCTACTATGGAATAAAGTCTGCCCAAAAAATTGAACAATTCTAGTAGATTTTAGACAGTTCTCAATATCTTGTTTATAGAGAAATATTCTTAATTATTATTGTAAAAACATATAACAATCTTATTGATCTACTGCGATTTCACCCTTTAAATTTTCAAGCTGGTTTGGTTATGTTTTGTCTTTCTATGTCTAAATATGCCGAAATATGATCCCACCAATAAAAACATTATTTTGTCTGAAGAAGATGGGTAACTGAATGACAAAATTAAAAATACCCTTTATGATGCATTTAAAAAAAACTTACTCAGGATAAATATTGTTTTTATTGATGGAATATGCAGGAAGAAGGGAAAAATTCAACAAATGGTTTTTTTTGTTTTTTTTTAATCATATCACCCCAAGCAAGGCGGTGACGCCACTGATGTGCATGGGGCTACTTAAGAGTAGAATGATAGGAAAAAAAGAAAGCCAGGAACCACATCCTAAACAGGAAACAAGGGATGAGCCTCTTCACCTGTTCAATAGACGTGGGTGGAGTGTGAACCGGGCGATAGGTAAGTCTATCTACTCCAATTGAGAACAAGAAAAAAAAAAAGAAAAAAGTGAAAGAAGATTGGGGGGAAAAAAAAAGAACAAGAAAAGAAAAGCCGGGAACTATATCCTAAACAGGAAACAAGGGAAGAGCCTCTTCACCTGTTCAAAAGATGTGGGTGGAGTGTGAACTGGGCGATAGTTAAATCTATCTACTCCAATTGGAAAAAAAAAAAAAAAGAGAAAAGAAAAAAAGTGAAAGATTTGGAAAGAAAAAAAGAAAAAAAGTGACTTATTAAGTTTTAACATATTTTTTGCATTTTATTGTTTAATTAACCACTATATATATATATGTATATATATATATATATATATATATATATATATATATATATATATAATGTTTGTGTATACAAATTTCAGATAGAGTATATCTGTAGGTGAACAATATGAATAAAGACAAAAGAAAAAATTAGTAATATTGACCCAAGACAGGAATACCTACTCAAGGCACTTGATGTAGGACTTGGATCTGATGTCCTGTGGGAAGATGAATAGATGCATAACACTGCATCACTAATGATCACTCCAAATACCTTCGTAATCACCATTAGACTCATCTAACTCTTTCTGAATCCTCTGCACTGTTCTCAGATTGATACCCAAACAATTCTGAAATGTTTGTATTGAGCTTCTGGTGTAAATACCAAGCTGTACATCATGTCATTTTCAAATTTCTGGCAAAGTGAATTGCATCATGGTGCACTTTTTCTTACAGATGGTACCCAACTGACCCTACTATACTGTGTAGTTGACAAAATAAAAACAAACAATGTACATGTGCAAAATTAAAGTATAGAATGGCGACAATTTACCTATCACACCCTGTAGAAGAATGAATGATTCATTTTGAATGATGAAATCCAAGATATGTTGTTGCCCTTAACATAGACATTTTATTTATGCTTTTGACTTTTAAATCTCTTGTATATTTTATTATAATTCTCTCTGCATATAGGCAGAGTGAAGCAAAAGTTACTTTATAGTAATATTGTAGAATTATCTCATGTGTATGATAAAGCGCTTCTGTTAATGAGTGACAGATCAGCCAGTCAGTTAAGTGCTATATATATACACATTTGGGTGATCATGTCTTGAAAAAATATGACCGATTGAGCAGAAGATTGCTATTAATTTCTGGTGGCCAATCAATCCTATAGAACCTAATCTGTCCTGCTATTTAACCAATAGCTGGAGGGAAAGAGATGGATTAATATCTTTCCCAAGAGTATTTGGGCACAAGTGAAGGCAGCTAATTCAACTGGAATTCAAACTCAGCCTTCCAATTTCTCATTCTGAGTTGATACTCACTGCACCACAACAAGTGATAGATAGTATTGTCAAATAGGTATATGAAAAACAAAAGGTGTAAAACTATTATCCTCTTTTTTTTCTCTTTTATCCACATCATCCCTTAGAGATAAAACAGTGTTATGTTTCCTCTTTGATTGACATTTTAGTCACCAACAAACCTCATGTCAGATTAAAAGCCTCACAGAAAATATCTGGCATATAAGCCCTAAACTTACTGAACTACACAAAGGTATATCTAAGAATTTTACCAAACCAACAATGAACTTTTCTCAAATATAGGGTGTTCCATTAAGATGGATCAAAATTAGCAGTAAATAAAACAGTGTTATTGGTGAAATTTTATTGATTTCACTGATGGGTCATCTTATTTGTTGTGCAAAAAATAATATCATCCAAATGTCCACCAAGGCTTTGGTGGCACACCTTCACTCGATGGTCAAAATTTTGGATGATGTCTCTGCATAATTGCTCCTCGTTCTCACCAATATGCCTTATTATTTCATCTTTCAACTGTTGAATTGTTGTTGGCTTGTCGGTATAGACCTTAATTTTGAGATGACCTCAAAGGAAGAAATTTAAAGGTGTCAAGTTGATCGATTGTGAAGCCAATTGACATCACTGTTTCAAGAGATGATGGAACCCGGGAAATTCTCTTGTTTGAACATCTATTTTCATAATAAGCTTTGATAACTTTAATACACGGTTTGATTGTTAATCTTTCCATGGTTGAAATTGCCAAAACTGAAGTTGTTAAATCTGAAAAAAATTGAAAAAAATCATTAGACACTTAAAATTAATTCACATTTAAAATCGGTCCAAGTTATTAGAACACCCATCAGTCCAAGCTATTAGAAAACCCAATATAAGCCTGTTATCATATTTCAAACTTTGCAAACATGTTCATGTGAAAAAGTACTGATGCTGATGACACAACTATTTACTCCTGTTCTAGTAGTAAGTCCAAAAGTACAACAAAGTAAAACGAGTAGTTTTCGTTGACTTGTAAATGTTAATACCTCTAAAACAAAACTGCTTTCATTTAATTACCATAGAGAATGTTTTTACCTTCCGTCAGCAGTGCTAATGCTAACCTGAAGAAGAGCAACGCTTGCTATGCTTTTTGGGGCTCATGTTTTTCACTGACATCATGTGAACCACTTGCTAGATCTGCTGCTATGAAAGTTAGGTTGCTGTGTTGTGCTAGACAATTTTCCTCATCAGAATTCATCTTGCACACTTATAAATCTACCATCCGTCTATGCATTTAATATTTGCTACCTTATCAGGTCTAGTGCTCCTATGCTATATTTTTGACAAAACCCCAAAAAAGGGTCTGTAATATAATCAACCCAAACCTGATATTTTGACTTCAGTTATTTTCCCACCACCATGATGGGACTCCTCTTTGTCTTTTCTATAAATATTTTCATGAAAATTTTTCTAATGAGATTTCCTTCTTGATGCCTTGACTGCATGAATTTGAGCATACTACTAGAATGGCAAATATGTTTCACCATTTTATTGTTGGACTATTTATATGTAACCTTAAGTTTTATTTTTATTGTTTCTTTTCTCACATTTCTCATCAGTGAAACTCTCTTCTGGTTTCTTCCTTCCTTGTCCCCTACAATCTTCAAAAATTTAAAAGTAATGTCAGTTATTATTTTGTATTTGTACCCCTATTCTTTTCTCTCCAGTAGAAGTCTTTTCTGGTTACTTGCCACCTACAATCTTCAAAAATTTAAATGTAATGTCAATTGCCATCTGTCTTAATGAACTACGTTCTTTTATTATGCTTTCTCCTCACTAAAGCCTTCTCATTCTCTTTTACTCCAAGTAACTCCTTGCATCATAGTGGCATTATCAGCTTACCTGGGTGGAAATGATAAAATAAAATTCTACATATAAATCATCATTTACTCCTTTTGTGTTCTTTCTATTCATTTTTTCTCAGGAATAAAATGAATATACAATAGTTTGTATATTCAATCTTGCTCTCTAGTTTGAGAAAATGTCAATGCATCTACTATACTATCAGCTATATATCAACAACTAATATTTCGCAGTAAATAAGTTTTTCACAAATTAAAGACAGAAGGCAATCAGGTGATAATAGCAACAAATATAAGGACATCAGTCTGAATGTAAATAATGATAACTCCTCATCCCAGAAATTCAAGACATAAGGCAATCTGGTGATAATATCAACAAATATAAGGACATCAGTCTGAATGTAAATAATGATAACTCCTCATCCCAGAAATTCTAGACATAAGGCAATCTGGTGATAATATCAACAAATATAAGGACATCAGTCTGAATGTAAATAATGATAACTCCTCATCCCAGAAATTCAAGACATAAGGTGATCAGGTGATAATATCAACAAATATAAGGACATCAGTCTGAATGTAAATAATGATAACTCCTCATCCGAGAAATTCAAGACATAAGGTGATCAGGTGATAATATCAACAAATATAAGGACATCAGTCTGAATGTAAATAATGATAACTCCTCATCCCAGAAATTCTAGACATAAGGCAATCTGGTGATAATATCAACAAATATAAGGACATCAGTCTGAATGTAAATAATGATAACTCCTCATCCCAGAAATTCAAGACATAAGGTGATCAGGTGATAATATCAACAAATATAAGGACATCAGTCTGAATGTAAATAATGATAACTCCTCATCCGAGAAATTCAAGACATAAGGTGATCAGGTGATAATATCAACAAATATAAGGACATCAGTCTGAATGTAAATAATGATAACTCCTCATCCCAGAAATTCTAGACATAAGGACAATCTGGTGATAATATCAACAAATATAAGGACATCAGTCTGAAGGTAAATAATGATAACTCCTCATCCCAGAAATTCAAGACATAAGGTGATCAGGTGATAATATCAACAAATATAAGGACATCAGTCTGAATGTAAATAATGATAACTCCTCATCCGAGAAATTCAAGACATAAGGTGATCAGGTGATAATATCAACAAATATAAGGACATCAGTCTGAATGTAAATAATGACAATTCCTCATCCCAGAAATTCAAGACATAAGACAATCTGGTGATAATATCAACAAATATAAGGACATCAGTCTGAATGTAAATAATGATAACTCCTCATCCCAGAAATTCTAGACATAAGGCAATCTGGTGATAATATCAACAAATATAAGGACATCAGTCTGAATGTAAATAATGATAACTCCTCATCCCAGAAATTCAAGACATAAGGTGATCAGGTGATAATATCAACAAATATAAGGACATCAGTCTGAATGTAAATAATGATAACTCCTCATCCGAGAAATTCAAGACATAAGGTGATCAGGTGATAATATCAACAAATATAAGGACATCAGTCTGAATGTAAATAATGATAACTCCTCATCCGAGAAATTCAAGACATAAAGCAATCTGGTGATAATATCAACAAATATAAGGACATCAGTCTGAATGTAAATAATGACAATTCCTCATCCCAAAAATTCAAGACATAAGGCAATCTGGTGATAATATCAACAAATATAAGGACATCAGTCTGAATGTAAATAATGACAACTCCTCATCCCAGAAATTCAAGACATAAGGCAATCTGGTGATAATATCAACAAATATAAGGACATCAGTCTGAATGTAAATAATGACAATTCCTCATCCCAGAAATCCAAGACATAAGGTGATCAGGTGATAATATCAACAAATATAAGGACATCAGTCTGAATGTAAATAATGACAATTCCCCATCCTAGAAATCCAAGACATAAGGTGATCAGGTGATAATAGCAACAAATAGAAGTACATCAGTCTGAATGTAAATAATGATAACTCCTCATCCCAGAAATTCAAGACATAAGACAATCTGGTGATAATATCAACAAATATAAGGACATCAGTCTGAATGTAAATAATGACAACTCCTCATCCCAGAAATTCAAGACATAAAGCAATCTGGTGATAATATCAACAAATATAAGGACATCAGTCTGAATGTAAATAATGACAACTCCTCATCCCAGAAATTCAAGACATAAGGCAATCTGGTGATAATATCAACAAATATAAGGACATCAGTCTGAATGTAAATAATGACAATTCCTCATCCCAAAAATTCAAGACATAAGGTGATCAGGTGATAATATCAACAAATATAAGGACATCAGTCTGAATGTAAATAATGACAACTCCTCATCCCAGAAATCCAAGACATAAGGTGATCAGGTGATAATATCAACAAATATAAGGACATCAGTCTGAATGTAAATAATGACAACTCCTCATCCCAGAAATTCAAGACATAAGGTGATCAGGTGATAATATCAACAAATATAAGGACATCAGTCTGAATGTAAATAATGACAACTCCTCATCCCAGAAATTCAAGACATAAGGTGATCAGGAGATAATATCAACAAATATAAGGACATCAGTCTGAATGTAAATAATGACAACTCCTCATCCCAGAAATTCAAGACATAAGGTGATCAGGTGATAATATCAACAAATATAAGGACATCAGTCTGAATGTAAATAATGACAATTCCTCATCCCAGAAATTCAAGACATAAGACAATCTGGTGATAATATCAACAAATATAAGGACATCAGTCTGAATGTAAATAATGACAACTCCTCATCCCAGAAATGCAAGACATAAGACAATCTGGTGATAATATCAACAAATATAAGGACATCAGTCTGAATGTAAATAATGACAACTCCTCATCCCAGAAATTCTAGACATAAGGCAATCTGGTGATAATAGCAACAAATATAAGGACATCAGTCTGAATGTAAATAATGACAATTCCTCATCCCAGAAATTCAAGACATAAGGCAATCTGGTGATAATATCAACAAATATAAGGACATCAGTCTGAATGTAAATAATGACAATTCCTCATCCCAGAAATCCAAGACATAAGGTGATCAGGTGATAATAGCAACAAATAGAAGGACATCAGTCTGAATGTAAATAATGATAACTCCTCATCCCAGAAATTCTAGACATAAGGCAATCTGGTGATAATAGCAACAAATATAAGGACATCAGTCTGAATGTAAATAATGACAATTCCTCATCCCAGAAATTCAAGACATAAGACAATCTGGTGATAATATCAACAAATATAAAGACATCAGTCTGAATGTAAATAATGACAACTCCTCATCCCAGAAATGCAAGACATAAGACAATCTGGTGATAATATCAACAAATATAAGGACATCAGTCTGAATGTAAATAATGAAAACTCCTCATCCCAGAAATTCAAGACATAAGGTGATCAGGTGATAATATCAACAAATATAAGGACATCAGTCTGAATGTAAATAATGACAACTCCTCATCCCAGAAATTCAAGACATAAGGCAATCTGGTGATAATATCAACAAATATAAGGACATCAGTCTGAATGTAAATAATGACAATTCCTCATCCCAGAAATTCTAGACATAAGGCAATCTGGTGATAATAGCAACAAATATAAGGACATCAGTCTGAATGTAAATAATGACAACTCCTCATCCCAGAAATTCAAGACATAAGGCAATCTGGTGATAATATCAACAAATAGAAGGACATAAGTCTGAATGTAAATAATGACAACTCCTCATCCCAGAAATTCAAGACATAAGACAATCTGGTGATAATATCAACAAATATAAGGACATCAGTCTGAATGTAAATAATGACAATTCCTCATCCCAGAAATTCAAGACATAAGACAATCTGGTGATAATATCAACAAATATAAGGACATCAGTCTGAATGTAAATAATGACAACTCCTCATCCCAGAAATTCTAGACATAAGGCAATCTAGTGATAATTGCAACAAATATAAGGACATCAGTCTGAATGTAAATAATGACAATTCCTCATCCCAGAAATCCAAGACATAAGGCTATCAGGTGATAATATCAACAAATATAAGGACATCAGTCTGAATGTAAATAATGACAACTCCTCATCCCAGAAATTCAAGACATAAGGCAATCTGGTGATAATATCAACAAATAGAAGGACATCAGTCTGAATGTAAATAATGACAACTCCTCATCCCAGAAATTCAAGACATAAGACAATCTGGTGATAATATCAACAAATATAAGGACATCAGTCTGAATGTAAATAATGACAATTCCTCATCCCAGAATTCAAGACATAAGGCAATCTGGTGATAATATCAACAAATATAAGGACATCAGTCTGAATGTAAATAATGACAATTCCTCATCCCAGAAATTCAAGACATAAGACAATTTGGTGATAATATCAACAAATATAAGGACATCAGTCTGAATGTAAATAATGACAATTCCTCATCCCAGAAATTCAAGACATAAGACAATCTGGTGATAATATCAACAAATATAAGGACATCAGTCTGAATGTAAATAATGACAACTCCTCATCCCAGAAATTCAAGACATAAGACAATCTGGTGATAATATCAACAAATATAAAAGGACATCAGTCTGAATGTAAATAATGACAACTCCTCATCCCAGAAATTCTAGACATAAGGCAATCTGGTGATAATATCAACAAATATAAGGACATCAGTCTGAATGTAAATAATGACAATTCCTCATCCCAGAAATTCAAGACATAAGGCAATCTGTTGATAATATCAACAAATATAAGGACATCAGTCTGAATGTAAATAATGACAATTCCTCATCCCAGAAATTCAAGACATAAGGCAATCTGGTGATAATAGCAACAAATGAAAGGACATCAGTCTGAATGTAAATAATGACAACTCCTCATCCCAGAAATTCAAGACATAAGGCAATCTGGTGATAATATCAACAAATATAAGGACATCAGTCTGAATGTAAATAATGACAATTCCTCATCCCAGAAATTCAAGACATAAGGCAATCTGGTGATAATATCAACAAATATAAGGACATCAGTCTGAATGTAAATAATGACAATTCCTCATCGCAGAAATTCAAGACATAAGGTGATCAGGTGATAATATCAACAAATATAAGGACATCAGTCTGAATGTAAATAGCCAAATAACTCCTCATCCCAGAAATTCAAGACATAAGGTGATCAGGTGATAATATCAACAAATATAAGGACATCAGTCTGAATGTAAATAATGACAATTCCTCATCCCAGAAATCCAAGACATAAGGTGATCAGGTGATAATATCAACAAATATAAGGACATCAATCTCTGAATGTAAATAATGATAATTCCTCATCCCAGAAATTCAAGACATAAGGTGATCAGGTGATAATAGCAACAAATATAAGGACATCAGTCTGAATGTAAATAATGATAACTCCTCATCCCAGAAATTCAAGACATAAGGTGATCAGGTGATAATATCAACAAATATAAGGACATCAGTCTGAATGTAAATAATGACAACTCCTCATCCCAGAAATTCAAGACATAAGGTGATCAGGTCATAATATCAACAAATATAAGGACATCAGTCTGAATGTAAATAATGACAATTCCCCATCCCAGAAATCCAAGACATAAGGTGATCAGGTGATAATATCAACAAATATAAGGACATCAGTCTGAATGTAAATAATGACAACTCCTCATCCCAGAAATTCAAGACATAAGGCAATCTGGTGATAATATCAACAAATAGAAGGACATCAGTCTGAATGTAAATAATGACAATTCCTCATCCCAGAAATTCAAGACATAAGGCAATCTGGTGATAATATCAACAAATATAAGGACATCAGTCTGAATGTAAATAATGATAACTCCTCATCCCAGAAATTCAAGACATAAGGCAATCTGGTGATAATATCAACAAATATAAGGACATCAGTCTGAATGTAAATAATGACAATTCCTCATCCCAGAAATTCAAGACATAAGACAATCTGGTGATAATAGCAACAAATAGAAGGACATCAGTCTGAATGTAAATAATGACAATTCCTCATCCCAGAAATTCAAACATAAGGCAATCTGGTGATAATAGCAACAAATAGAAGGACATCAGTCTGAATGTAAATAATGACAATTCCTCATCCCAGAAATCCAAGACATTTGGTGATCAGGTGATAATAGCAACAAATAGAAGTACATCAGTCTGAATGTAAATAATGACAATTCCTCATCCCAGAAATTCAAGACATAAGGCAATCTGGTGACAATAGCAACAAATATAAGGACATCAGTCTGAATGTAAATAATGACAATTCCTCATCCCAGAAATTCAAGACATAAGGCAATCTGGTGATAATATCAACAAATATAAGGACATCAGTCTGAATGTAAATAATGACAATTCCTCATCGCAGAAATTCAAGACATAAGGTGATCAGGTGATAATATCAACAAATATAAGGACATCAGTCTGAATGTAAATAATGATAACTCCTCATCCCAGAAATTCAAGACATAAGGTGATCAGGTGATAATATCAACAAATATAAGGACATCAGTCTGAATGTAAATAATGACAATTCCTCATCCCAGAAATCCAAGACATAAGGTGATCAGGTGATAATATCAACAAATATAAGGACATCAGTCTGAATGTAAATAATGATAATTCCTCATCCCAGAAATTCAAGACATAAGGTGATCAGGTGATAATAGCAACAAATATAAGGACATCAGTCTGAATGTAAATAATGATAACTCCTCATCCCAGAAATTCAAGACATAAGGTGATCAGGTGATAATATCAACAAATATAAGGACATCAATCTGAATGTAAATAATGACAACTCCTCATCCCAGAAATTCAAGACATAAGGTGATCAGGTCATAATATCAACAAATATAAGGACATCAGTCTGAATGTAAATAATGACAATTCCCCATCCCAGAAATCCAAGACATAAGGTGATCAGGTGATAATATCAACAAATATAAGGACATCAGTCTGAATGTAAATAATGACAACTCCTCATCCCAGAAATTCAAGACATAAGGCAATCTGGTGATAATATCAACAAATAGAAGGACATCAGTCTGAATGTAAATAATGACAATTCCTCATCCCAGAAATTCAAGACATAAGGCAATCTGGTGATAATATCAACAAATATAAGGACATCAGTCTGAATGTAAATAATGATAACTCCTCATCCCAGAAATTCAAGACATAAGGCAATCTGGTGATAATATCAACAAATATAAGGACATCAGTCTGAATGTAAATAATGACAATTCCTCATCCCAGAAATTCAAGACATAAGACAATCTGGTGATAATAGCAACAAATAGAAGGACATCAGTCTGAATGTAAATAATGACAATTCCTCATCCCAGAAATTCAAACATAAGGCAATCTGGTGATAATAGCAACAAATAGAAGGACATCAGTCTGAATGTAAATAATGACAATTCCTCATCCCAGAAATTCAAGACATAAGACAATCTGGTGATAATTGCAACAAATATAAGGACATCAGTCTGAATGTAAATAATGACAATTCCTCATCCCAGAAATCCAAGACATAAGGTGATCAGGTGATAATAGCAACAAATAGAAGTACATCAGTCTGAATGTAAATAATGACCATTCCTCATCCCAGAAATTCAAGACATAAGGCAATCTGGTGATAATATCAACAAATATAAGGACATCAGTCTGAATGTAAATAATGACAATTCCTCATCCCAGAAATTCAAGACATAAGGCAATCTGATGATAATAGCAACAAATAGAAGGACATCAGTCTGAATGTAAATAATGACAATTCCTCATCCCAGAAATTCAAGACATAAGGCAATCTGGTGATAATAGCAACAAATAGAAGGACATCAGTCTGAATGTAAATAATGACAATTCCTCATCCCAGAAATTCAAGACATAAGGCAATCTGGTGATAATAGCAACAAATATAAGGACATCAGTCTGAATGTAAATAATGACAATTCCTCATCCCAGAAATTCAAGACATAAGGCAATCTGGTGATAATATCAACAAATATAAGGACATCAGTCTGAATGTAAATAATGGCAATTCCTCATCCCAGAAATTCAAGACATAAGGCAATCTGGTGATAATAGCAACAAATATAAGGACATCAGTCTGAATGTAAATAATGACAATTCCTCATCCCAGAAATTCAAGACATAAGGCAATCTGGTGATAATAGCAACAAATAGAAGGACATCAGTCTGAATGTAAATAATGACAATTCCTCATCCCAGAAATTCAAGACATAAGGCAATCTGGTGATAATAGCAACAAATAGAAGGACATCAGTCTGAATGTAAATAATGACAATTCCTCATCCCAGAAATTCAAGACATAAGGCAATCTGGTGATAATAGCAACAAATAGAAGGACATCAGTCTGAATGTAAATAATGACAATTCCTCATCCCAGAAATTCAAGACATAAGGCAATCTGGTGATAATAGCAACAAATATAAGGACATCAGTCTGAATGTAAATAATGACAATTCCTCATCCCAGAAATTCAAGACATAAGGCAATCTGGTGATAATATCAACAAATATAAGGACATCAGTCTGAATGTAAATAATGATAACTCCTCATCCCAGAAATTCAAGACATAAGGTGATCAGGTGATCATATCAACAAATATAAGGACATCAGTCTGAATGTAAATAATGATAATTCCTCATCCCAGAAATCCAAGACATAAGGTGATCAGGTGATAATAGCAACAAATAGAAGGACATCAGTCTGAATGTAAATAATGATAACTCCTCATCCCAGAAATTCAAGACATAAGGTGATCAGGTGATAATATCAACAAATATAAGGACATCAGTCTGAATGTAAATAATGACAACTCCTCATCCCAGAAATTCAAGACATAAGGCAATCAGATGATAATATCAACAAATATAAGGACATCAGTCTGAAGGTAAATAATGATAACTCCTCATCCCAGAAATTCAAGACAGAAGTCAATCAGATGATAATAGCAACAAATATAAGGACATCAGTCTGAATGTAAATAATGACAACTCCTCATCCCAGAAATTCAAGACAGAAGTCAATCAGATGATAATATCAACAAATATAAAAACATCAGTCTGAATGTAAATAATGATAACTCCTCATCCCAGAAATTCAAGACAGAAGGCAATCTGGTGATAATAACAATAAAGATAAAGACATCAATTTGAATGTAAATAATGATAACTCCTCATCCCAGAAATTCAAGACTGAAAGCAATCTGGTGATAATAGCAACAAATAAAATAAGTCCTTTACTGAAATGTTATGTAGTATCAGTTCTCTTGTACGTCAGTGAATGATGGAAAATCTCCTCACAGGTGAAGAAAAGACTTCAAGCAAAAGAAATATGGTTCTAAATAATGCTGAAAATACCAGGGACCAAACATGTGAGCAATGACAAATTCCTTGAATCAATGGAAATAAAAAATGACACTTATACTTATCTTCAGAAAGAGACAGTTGAGGTTTCTGAAACAATGAGGAAACAGGGCTTGGAAAATTTGATACACACAAGACAGACTGAAGGTAACAGAGACAGAGGAAAGCAACACACAACGTACCTAATGAACTTGAGTGAACAGATGATGGAGCAGTGTATGGGAGAGATGACGAAAAGATAAATGATATTAGAAGCTACAAGGAACAAGAAATTGTTGAGAGCCATGATCACCAACATCCTGAAGGAACATGGCATATAGAAGAAGGAGAACAGCTTTAGACCATCTTGTAATTTTAGATTTTATTAAAATATGAGAGTTTTGGGCAAAAGAATAACTTTATACAACAATAAAATAAAAAAAAGATTTTTTTATATCATCCCAAACAACTATAAGAAAGAATATCAAGAAACCTTTTGCCGCCTTAAAATCTGATTTGAAGAATATAAGAAATCTATAGCTAGAGAAGAAGTGAATAAGTCTAGTATGATTGTGATAATGGTAATATTAACCATTTTTCTTGAAGGACACCTTTGCCATTCATTGACTGAGCAGCCAGTGCTGATGTCAGGTGAAATTTATGAATTCAATTTTTCATGAAAAATAGGTTTCTCAAGACCAGTAGCTGTTATCACTCTAACCTTTTATTTGAAGTAGTGTGGAATGTCAGCATCTTGATTATGCCATAATTTTCTCTTTGTGTTACATGTGCTACTCATTTTAGTTGTTACTGCTTATGATAGTCCTCAAGTGATGTGGTTTCTGTTATTTGGTAGAGTTCTTTGTTTTTGATTCTGTTGTATGGTAGACCATATTTAGAAAGAGAAATGCTCATATTGCCCTCTCTGAGAAGAAGTCTAAATAATAGAGAGTAAGAACATCACCGAAGAGTGAAAAAACTGGAATACAGTATTGGAATTGAAAAACTGGAATACAATATTGGAATTGAAAAAGTGGAATACAATATTGGAATTGAAAAACTGGAATACAATATTGGAATTGAAAAACTGGAATACAATATTGGAATTGAAAAACTGGAATACAATATTGGAATTGAAAAAGTGGAATACAATATTGGAATTGAAAAACTGGAATACAATATTGGAATTGAAAAAGTGGAATACAATATTGGAAAAATTGAAAAACTGGAATACAATATTGGAATTGAAAAACTGGAATACAATATTGGAATTGAAAAACTGGAATACAATATTGGAATTGAAAAAGTGGAATACAATATTGGAATTGAAAAACTGGAATACAATATTGGAATTGAAAAAGTGGGATATGCTAACGGCTCAATAAGTTAGGCTGGATTTCAGCACAAATTTTTTTACTCGGTTTTTCTTTTTTTAATGTTGTATCCTTTCATGACATAGAGGATTATTTTTCCAAAGTTTCCATTTCTTCATTATAATAGGGTTGTCATTCATTCTTGGGAAAGCTAGAAGGATGGTCTTCTGCTGCTTTTCCAAGCTTTGCTGTTGGGGGAGAAAAATTAACAATATTTCTGCATATTCAGTTCGTTTCGTTACACAGGTTGCTAAGAATAGAATTATGTGTGCGGCTCACATTCCTTGGAATGAGCAGAGCTGGTCAGTTTCCTTTTATTCACCAGTAGCAATGTCTGAAGAAAAGAGATTTCATTCTTTTGTAGAAGTTCATGTAGTTTTCAGTCTGTGTCTGCTATCAACAATGTGCTGTATTTTCTAATCTCTTTCTTGATTATGTGTCCTAGAAATTTTAACTGTTTCTTTCTGTTTCTAAGTATAAGTGTCCTTTTTGTTTCCATTTTTTAAAGTTACCTTGTTACTCATATGGATCATCCCAGCCCAGCAAGGTCCTATCTACTTTTTTAAAGAATGTACATCCCTTCATTCAGATCTTCTTGAAAGCTCATATGTGCTTGATTTTATATTCAAAATGTAAACAAAGCAGCTTCAAAAGAATTAACGGATTTTTTATTTTTAATGTGACATGTTTTATTACTTTGAATGTTATTTTTAGTGAATACACAAATATACACTGTTTAAAAATTGGGGTGTTTACTCAAACATTCAAATAATTTTTGAAGTAATAAAAAATGCCAGATTAAAATTATAAATCCAATAATTCTTAGGAAATTCATTCATTAATAAATAAAAAATTATATTGATGTTCAGTTTTTTCCTCATATTGATCTTTGATTTAAGAAACACTTTTAGTTATATGATAAATATTGTCATTTTATAATCCAGTCAAAATAGCTTATCAAATTCAGCACTTCATGAATTATTTGTTGACTAAACAAACACTGATTTTGAATATGTTTAATAATAATCTTTCATTTTTAAACATTCATGACTCTTAGCTTTTCTTATCTAGATCTTTTCCCCTATATTTTTTTTACTAAACCATTCTTTCAAGTCCTTTTCCTTTTTTCTCTGTTCTTATTTTTCTTTCTTTTTAATTTTAAGAAGATATTTCTAATCAATTTTATTTCCTTTACTTTCAAATTTTTCTCCTTTTTTTCATTCAATGTTGTTTTTATTTTGTCATATTTTTTTAAATGTCTTTTTCATTTTTTCTTATTTTCCCAATCTTTTCTTTTTTCTACTACTGTTACTCTCTTTGTTTATTCCTTCTTTTCTATCTTTGTTTTTGTACATTTTCTTCCTCTTTGAATGAATAGCTTTTTACTTCTTTCTTTAATCTTTGCTTTATTTTTCTGAATTCAATTTCCTATGATGTATTTTCTTTACAATCACAACAGAATTCTGATGAATGCAGACAAAATATATTTTTCAATTATCATCTCAGTAAAAGGCAGTTAAAGTATGGTGATAGAAAAATAAATAAATAAATGAATATAAATAAGACTAAAATTTAACCAACTCTAAAAATAGATGTATACTCAAAATCACCAGGAAAACAAAGCCATAGTATGACCAAACAATTAGAAAGCTTTCACAACCAGGGCATAAGAAAACAAATAAACAAATAAAAACAAGGAGACTAAAATTTCATCATCTCTAAAAATAGTTTGACCAACCAATCAGAAAGCTTTTACAACAATGATATAAGCCTGTGAGCCAATGAGAAGCAGGGCACACTTTTCAAATCGAATCTATAGATGTGTATATAACCAGATAGAAAATCAACCAGAACCAGAGTTGACAAATTAATTTTGTTCATTCTCCAATGCCGTGGTAACTGTAACATACCTTGAGACAAAATACAACATTTGCAGGATTAGTTGGAGATCTTAGACAACTAACCCATTCTTGCTACTTTAAAAAAGTATATTCCTTCACCACATGGTCAAGCAGTAGCTATGCTACTACATTTGGATACATAAATGTTCTTTTGGATACATAAAAGTGCTTTTGCTTTTCTTCTCAGGGTTCTCAACAAAATCCAAAGGAGGGTCTGCAATGTAATTGATCCTGGTTTAACTGCTCACCTTCAGATACTCTTTCACTGTCAGAATGTGTCTCCTCTCTACAAACATTTTCATGGCTTATGCTCTGATTAACTTCATTCCTTGGTGTCCTGCCCTCAAAGTTTACCTGTGCAACTAGATTGGCAACTAAGTCCCACCATTTTACCATCAAATTGGGCAAATGTAGCTGCCAATTCTACTCTAGTCATTTCTTTCTTTGCACTTCCCACCTGTGGAACTCCCTTCCTCATGTTTGCTTCCCTGATAGCTACAATCTCTAAAAGTTTAAATGCAACATCAGTTGCCACCTTCTGTCTTTATGACTCCCACCTCTATCTTACCTTTTCTACATCACCTGTATTGGTTTCTTTTCTGTCTTTCCTCTCTTCACATTGTAACCCTCTGTGCACCAGTGGCTGTGCTGTCTTTCTTAGAGTGAACTGATTATGAATAAATTTTAAAAAATATTTATTGTTGGTAATTTTACTATAAATATGTATTGTTGGTAATTTTTATATAAAAATGTATTGCTGTTATTTTTATTATAAAAATGTATTTTTATTCTTTCATAGTATTTGTTTGATTTTGTTTGAGAGGTTCATTATTTGCCATAGCTGGGACCCTAACAGGTGCTACTACTCCAGGTAAGGGTAGAATTAGAAACAACAGTAATTAAGAGGTGGTTCCATGCTCCTCAAAACCTCTAATCTTCTGATCAGAGGCCTTGTTGCCAAATGTAGTTTATTGTCACTGTATAAACTTTAAGGTTAGACTCAGCCAGAGGTCAGCAACCTTTTGGTAAGATCAGGCCAGACAGCTATGTAGTGTCTTGGAGGAGGGCCATGATATCAAATGTATTATAATAAATTTTTTTGATCTCAGGCAGAAGGCTGTCTTGGTCTAGAGGTTTAAAGAAAAAACAATGAAGTTAATATTACATTATTTAAACAATGTTCCTTATTTTACTACAGGAATAACAGAATAACAACTAAGACAACCAACAAAAAAGGAAAATTCATTACTACTGTTAATTTGACAGGCCAGACAAAAATAATTTATGAGCTGGATGTTGTCAACCCATGGACTAGGCTCTTTAACTTTGGTCAGTCTGGGAGAAGGATTATTCAAAATTGAAAACTGTAGAGAAGGCAGCAAGAAACTAGTCCACTATTTTTTTCAAGAAGCTTTGTAATTCACACATATTATACAAAAAGATGCCAAGCAGAGCCTAAGTCCTAAAGTGAGACAGCATTTTTCGAAAAATCTTGATAATGAGGTTCTAGAATGCATGAGAATAAAGCTAGTATAATTTTATTGTTTCTCTGATGTTTTTCTTCATGTACATGGAATGCAAGAATAGCCGAGGACCAACATTTACTTGGATCTTAGATTTTTTCATTTTTATGTCATGTCAAAAGTAGACAATCATGAGAGACAAAGAGGCAGAAATTAACCTCAATTATGGTTCAACAATTTAGCTGTCATTTTTGTGTTGTTAAAGACAGCAACTAAAGTGTTCACATGAGTTTAGAAATTTGGAGAGCATGAAAGATAAGGTAGGGATTCATACATGATAACAATAGAGTCAATGATAAAACACATTTGGGAAAGGCATAATTATATAATTTACTTTCTTGGTCTTACTTTATCTGTCTTCATGTATGAGGTGCCATGAAAATGTTTTGAGAACATTAAGCATGAAATGGCTTCTTTAAAGAAAGAAAAAAATACACAGAAAATGAGGTTTTTAATTCATTGTGGGAGTGATTTTGAATGATGTGGGAAATGTCTGGTGAGACATGGGAAATACATGGGAGATACTGGATAAATTAAGGGAGGAACAAATTGAGCAATTTGTTGAAATTCTCTGAATTTTTGCATAATACATTCTTGTTCACTCCTCACAAAAATAATTCCTCAAGCAAATATATCAAGCACATTGTGTCAAGTGCATTACAGTTATATAACTTAAATTTATGTATCTAGATTTAATACAAAATTTCAGTAGAGGTTAATAGCAAGCCCCCAAAAATGTTCATCTGAAAATAATCTTCTATATAATTTAACCATATGACAGGAAATTGAGATTTTTAACACATACTTCAATAAGTTTACTACAATAAGTTTAGTGAGCAAATGTTTTGAGAACTTAAATATAACTTAGTAAAATGAGAATATAAATAAGTTTAGCACTATTCAGAAATAAATAAAATTCACATTTTATAACAATTTATATATTTTATTACTGAATAATACATTGCTACTGAAGAAGGTTGATAACTTTAGATCTCAGAAATTCGAGACAGAAGGCAATCAGGTGATAATAACAACAAATATAAGGACATCAGTCTGAATGTAAATAATAATAACTCCTCATCCCAGAAATTCAAGACAGAAGGCAATCAGGTGAAATAGCAACAAATATGAAGACATTTTTCTCAATGTTAATAAAGGTAACTCCTCATCTCAGAAATTTGTCTGACTGTAAATCATGTAAATAAATATAAAAATATTCCCAATGCTTATTTATGAGCAGAGATATTTGTATAGGAAAAATTACTTAAAAGTGTGGGAACTGTTTACAGATCTAGATAATAAAAAGAGAGATCAGGTTGTGCATTTAAATAGTCATTGTTGTGACTGTGAAAAGAATCTCAAATCAAAAGATATTGCTAGAAAGGATGGTGTATAAAGTATTGATGATGAACTGAGTAAAATATTTCTTAAATAAGTGGTGGATCTACTATGAAAGTAACATAACTTATGCTTCAGGGTCTCTGATTATATGTGGCGGGTCCTGAATCAACTTTTTTAATGAGTGAATTTTTCAACAAAATAATGTCTTTTTTTAATATTAAAATAAGGTCATTTAGTGATAGAATCATATGCAAGTGGTTGAAGTAGCTAATTTTGGCTTAAGTAACTAATACCCATTTCATACAGTCTCAAAATGCCCCTGTAGCTTGTCAAATTTCAAAATTTTCTTAGTCGCTTGCAGTGCTCAAATCCCTAGTTTCATAGGTTTGTTGAGCTTGCCAGAATCAATCCATGGCCTACAATTTGGCTGTTGCATCCTCAAATCTATTGTAAAGGGGATATCATATCTGTTTAAACTTTAGAGCCCCAAAAATGTAGATTTGCCATTGAACATATTAAGACTTACTGTACTTCTGAAACTGTACAATTTCTTTTGAAACTCTATAATTTTGAGCAAATGTTTTAAGTACACTGTGTCAAGTGCATTAATAAATTAAAAAACTTAAATTTGTGATTTTAGGTTTAACCCAAAATTTGAAATAAAGGTAAATGACAAATCAAAAGTAAAAAGATTTATTGGGAGAAAAGGAGAAGAGAGAACATCAAATCTCTTATCCCAAGTATTTTGAACAAAACAAATAAAAAAAAACATAAGATTATTAAACTGGCATAAAAATTACAGAGAAACATACATTTTTCACAAAGAAAATAAGTATTGTTCACAATATCCAAATTGTACAAATTAAAATATAAACTTTGCACAAAATTTCCCTTGTAAACCTCAAAATATCAAGGCACATTAACAGTTCTTTCAAATACAAATCTGTTTTCTCTTAGAAAAGCAAATATTTTCCTTAACAACGAAGTGATTTTCACACCTTTCTTTTAGAGCAGCAATTCATATAAATCAATTTCTTAGCAACAAAAGAAAGTTGCTTTGAAAAGTTCACAATTCAAAATGATGCTGGTTCAAAGTTTGCAAGTTGAAATTTGAAGTGGGGTGAGAAATGGTTGACCTATCTCAGCAAAGTTGCTTTTCTGGAGTTCTTTTGACAAAAGGCGTCTTCAAGTTTGAGATAAACCCATGGGAGTTTATCTATTCAGAAACAAATAAAATTCACATTTTATTCAATTTATATATTTTATTACTGACTAAATAAACTTTCATGGATTTATGAAAGTTATTCATATCAGAACTTAGAAGATTATTCGTTTTTTTGTCTATCTTCCCTGTCAACAGTGACAATGGGAGTAGTTTGTTATCAACCCAGTTTACCACATGGTTGATTTCTTTTTTCAACTACAGCAATGCCTGATGACAGCTTTTTACCCAAGTGGCATTATCCCTTCTCTGCAGCAGCCTGAGTCAGTCAACTGCTTACTGGTTTATACTTTTATTGTCTATTATTTTTCTACCTTTGCAGTCAAAATTTTCCCCTTTACATAGCAAACACATGGATCAAGACTGACTTGTAAATCAATTCTTTAGTGGCCTATAAACTTATTTTTTAACACTATTCAAACTGTAACCATTTTTAATTCAAATTTAGCTAGTTTTATAAAAAATTAAAGCTGGGCATATCTTTTAAAATTTTGACATGAAAAGTTTAAAATGACTACCCTTATTTTATAACATCAATTTGGAACCTTTTATTTAATATTTAACATCAATTTTTATGAATGTTTTTTATTCATATAAACCCTTTAATGATTTATTAGTAAAATTCTTAACTTTCTTAATTAGTTTTTAATAAAATGTAATATCTTTTTTATTAGAAATAATTTCTAGAATGTTTTTAGAGTTTCAACATTTTTATTATTTTTTCTCATACTATTTTAATATCCTTTTTCTTAAATTAAGTTTTATAAAACACCTAAATTGTTTCCATATTTTGAATATATGATATGTAATAGAGATTTTAACAAGAACTACAAAAAGTGTTTATTTTATGAGTGTAAGTCATAAAAATGTTCCATTGCACTTGAAGATCATATCCCAGTAAGTATCAATAATTTATGTTTGAATTTCTGGATAAAGTCATCATTTTTATATATTATTTACAGTCAAAATAATGCCCTAATCTTTATTATCATTTAATTATTCATCATTTTTATATATTATTTAGTCAAAATAATGCCCTAATCCTTATTATCATTTAATTATTCATCATTTTTATATATTATTTAGTCAAACTAATGCCCTAATCTTTATTATCATTTAATTATTTATCATTTTTATATATTATTTATTCAAAATAATGCCCTAATCTTTATTATCATTTAATTATTCATCATTTTTATATATTATTTAGTCAAAATAATGCCCTAATCTTTATTATCATTTAATTATTCATCATTTTTATATATTATTTAGTCAAAATAATGCCCTAATCCTTATTATCATTTAATTATTCATCATTTTTATATATTATTTAGTCAAACTAATGCCCTAATCTTTATTATCATTTAATTATTTATCATTTTTATATATTATTTATTCAAAATAATGCCCTAATCTTTATTATCATTTAATTATTCATCATTTTTATATATTATTTAGTCAAAATAATGCCCTAATCTTTATTATCATTTAATTATTTATCATTTTTATATATTATTTATTCAAAATAATGCCCTAATCTTTATTATCATTTAATTATTTATCATTTTTATATATTATTTATTCAAAATAATGCCCTAATCTTTATTATCATTTAATTATTCATCATTTTTATATATTATTTAGTCAAAATAATGCCCTAATCTTTATTATCATTTAATTATTTATCATTTTTATATATTATTTATTCAAAATAATGCCCTAATCTTTATTATCATTTAATTATTTATTATTTTTATATATTATTTATTCAAAATAATGCCCTAATCCGTATTATCATTTAATTATTCATCATTTTTATATATTATTTAGTCAAAATAATGCCCTAATCTTTATTATCATTTAATTATTCATCATTTTTATATATTATTTAGTCAAAATAATGCCCTAATCTTTATTATCATTTAATTATTCATCAATTTTATATATTATTTAGTCAAAATAATGCCCTAATCCTTATTATCATTTAATTATTCATCATTTTTATATATTATTTAGTCAAAATAATGCCCTAATCTTTATTATCATTTAATTATTTATCATTTTTATATATTATTTATTCAAAATAATGCCCTAATCTTTATTATCATTTAATTATTCATCATTTTTATATATTATTTAGTCAAAATAATGCCCTAATCTTTATTATCATTTAATTATTTATCATTTTTATATATTATTTAGTCAAAATAATGCCCTAATCTTTATTATCATTTAATTATTTATCATTTTTATATATTATTTATTCAAAATAATGCCCTAATCTTTATTATCATTTAATTATTCATCATTTTTATGTATTATTTACAGTCTTTAATATCATTTAAAGTTTAAATTGTCATCTTCTATTTACTTAATTCCCATCCTTCTCTTATCTTTTCTTCAACATCTTCTGTAACTTGTTTTTTCTCTCACTATAACCCCCTTCACACCAGTGATGGTCCTGCCTTGCTTGGGGTGAAATGATTATAAAAAATAGTCAGAATAATGCCTTTATCTTTGTTGTTATTCTTACAACTTTTCAACCAGTGTGTCTTTTGAACTTCTTCAGGGAATTTTTGAACTGACCCTTTATTTAAGGTAACTTTTGAATTGTCCAATAGGAAAATAACCTAGAAGATTAAAGTATTTTTTCATGTGAGTTCAATACCTGAACCAGTTACTACAGACTCAAACTTAGTAGAAACAGGACTAACAATAAATGAGCAATACTAAAATAAACATGATAAGACATTCCTAGATATATTGATCCCAACCTGGTAGCTCAACTCCAGTCACTTTCTCATCAATGTAATGTAGCTTCCCTCCTACAAATATTTTCACAGCTTCTGCTCCAATGAGCTAAGCTCCCTGGTGCCCCTTCTGCATGAACTTACTCGAGCTACCAGACTAGCAACTAGGTCCCACCATTTTACATTGAAATCAATCAAATGTAACCGCACTTCTACTCTATTAGCTTCTTTTCTTGCACTTCCTGCCTGTAGAATTCCCTTCTGTAAACTTGCTTCCCTGACAGCTACAATCTCCAAGAATTTAAATGCAATGTCAATTGCCATCTCTTATCTTTTTAACTCGCATCCTTTCCCTGGCGACCCTTGTATCATGTCCTTCTTCCATTCCACTCTACTCTTATGCAGTTCTCTTCACACCAGTGTTCCTATCCTTTGCTTAACCATTCTCTGACACCCTCTGTAACTTGTTCTTCTTTCTCTTCTCTCTCCTCTTATGTAACCCCCTGTGCACCAGTTGCAGTACTGCTTTGCTTGGGTTGAAATGTATATATATATATATTTTTTTTTTTAAATAACTTTAATCCAAAAGGGAAAGTAGGTAAATCCCAAAGACCCAATCCTAATTAATATTAATATTTTAATATTAAAAAATGATACAGGTGCAGAGCTCAATGTAATTAAAATTACAGAGCCAATTATAAAATAAAATAAATTTTGATGTTCAAAACTGTTGAATGATCATTTCAACATGAAATCCCTAAGAGAGATTTCACATCTCATCAGCAACTACCACATTTTGAAATGTGGTAGTTGCTGATGAGATGTGAAATCTCTCTTAGGGATTTCATGTTGAAATGATCATTCAACAGTTTTGAACATCGAAATTTATTTTATATATATATATATATATATATAGTGGAACAAGAACAAGATCAAGCTGATTAAATAAAGAGATCAGTTTGTAAATTCCCTGATGCCTACCTGAATCAACCCCTGAAAAAGGTCAAAGATCAGAATGACTAAACATTATGATAATAACAACAAATATGAGAACATTAGTCTGATTGTAAGTAATGTAAATAAATATATGTCAATAAGTATAAATAACATTTCCTATCTTTATTTATGAAGAAAGATTTGGAATGGAAAGATTACTTAAAAGTGTGGGAACTGTTTACAGATCTAGATATTAAAAAGAGAGATAATGTTGTTCATCTGACTCTAAGTAGACATGATTGGGAGTGTGAAAAGGATTATGGATCAAGAGATAGAAGTGATGGTGTGAAAAGAACTGCTGATAAACTTAGCAAAATGTTTCTTAGACAAACACATTAAGACTTTCTTTTCTTTTGAGACTTTCTACAATTTTGAGCAAATGTTTTAATCCCATTGTGTCAGGATGTACATTGTGGTGCAGTGAATATCGGCTCAGAATGAGAAATCAGAGAGCCGAGTTTAATTCGTTGTAGTCACTTACACGCAAATACCCTTGGGAAAGGTATTAATCCGTCTCTTCCCGCCAGTTATGGGTTAAATAATAGGACAGATTGGGTTCTATAGCCTTGGCTGGCAACCAGTCTAACATAGAAAGCAATGGCAACCTACTGCAGGATAATCTTCTGCCCAGTCAGTCATGTCTCTTTCAAGACATGATCGTCCAAGTGTGTATCATGTATGGCACTTAACTGACTGACTGTGTCAAGTCTATTAGAAATTATACAACTTACAATTGTTAGATTTAATCCCCAATTTTAAATAGAAGTAAATTTTGTGAAAATGTAAATCTGATCTGTGTCAAAAGTTAAATGAAAATTACAGAAATATTTTTGTTGCTTTTATAAATGTTTTTAGTTTAATAAATTAAGCTAGGATATATATCTTCAAAACTGGCTTAATTTCTAACCCTTATTAACTTTGTATAGTTATGGAAGTGGATGTACTGACAAGACTAAAGAAATATGCATTTATTAAATGCAATCTATGCATATCCATTGAATCTATATAGCACTTAACTTCCCAGACATATAATCTTATATAAATTATGCATCAAATAAAAAATGCACATATGTACAGGGTGGGTTGCTAACACACATTCCAAAATCAGTATTCTGATATTTGATCATAAAAATTCTGATTTTAGGTAGAGAGTCAAACTGAGTGCTTTTCAGCACCCCCCCCTTACACATACGATATACGATACAAATATATATAAATATGTAAAATGATATTACTTTCAAATGTTATATCAGCTTTTATGATATAAATCAATTTGCATAGGGTAAAATTGGCATTAAGGATATATTTATTTGAACAATATATTGCATGGATTTTAGTTTATAATAGCCTAATTAAAAATGTATATATATTGATAACACTTTTCTTTTTTTTTTTTAATCATATCACCCTGAGCAAGGCGGTAATTCCACTGATGTGCAGGGGGCTACATAAGGGTAAAAAGATTAGAGGAGAGTGAAGAGAAGGACAAACCAGTTAGAAAGGAGGAAGAGAAGGATGGGAATAGAGGTGAGATGACAGTTTCAAAGATGAGAGAAAGGAAAGGATATACAAGGCGGTGTGGAAAGAACTAGAGTCAAGTAGTTAAGAGATGAGTATTGACCTTGCATTTAAATTCATGGAGGTTGTAGTCATCAGGAAAGGAAGAATAAGGAAACTAGTTCCGCAGGCGGGAAGTGAGAGAAAAGAAGCTGCAGGAGTAGAATTGTCGTCTGCATTTGGTTGATCTAACTGTGAATGGGTGAGACCCAGTTGCCAGTCTGGTTGCACGAGTAAACACCTGTTGTGGAGGCACCAGTGACTTAAGTTCATTGAAGCAGAAGCCATGGAAGTATTTATAGAATAGACAAAAGGAAGCCACATATTGTCGGTGGGAAAGTGGCTGTAGTCGAGCCGCCAAGTTGGTACCTATTACATTACTGATTCTCCTTTGAAGCCTGTCAAGAACATGGAGATGAACAGTGGGAGCACCTGATCATATATGGCAGCAGTACTCCATGCATGGACGAATGGTTGATTTGTATATATGCAGGATGGTTTCAGGTGCTGTTTCATCCCAAGTAAGGCAATAAAGTCACTAAGGGTTTACTAAATGTGAGAGAATATAAAAAAAGAAAACATTATTAAGGAGAGTGAAATTAAAAAACAGGAACTAAGAGAGTAGAAGATAACGATTGGCATTACATTTAAATTTTTGATGATCAAAGAGAGTTCCACAAATGAGAAGTGCAAATGAAGAAACGATTGGCATAGAACTTATGGTTACATCTAGCCATTTTAACTGTAAAATGAGGAGTATATTGAGTATACCAAATATGTAGAATGTAGACATGCTCCCAAAACTACATCAGCAAAGCATCTGGAGATCAGAAGGAAAAAAATATAAAAATAAAAGAGGATTAAAAATTAATAAAAAAATATAGACATGAAAGAGGCTTTAAAATTAAGACATAAATATAGACATAAAAGTGGCTTTAAAATTAAGATATAAATATAGACATAAAAGTGACTTTAAAAGTAAGATATTATTATAGACATAAAAGTGGCTTTAAAATTAAGATATTAATATAGACATAAAAGTGGCTTTAGAATTAATAAAAATATAAATATAAAAGTGGCATTAAAATTAATAAAAATATAGACATGAAAGAGGCTTTAAAATTAAGACATAAATATAGACATAAAAGTGGCTTTAGAATTAAGACATAAATATAGACATAAAAGTGGCTTTAGAATTAAGATATAAATATAGACATAAAAGTGGCTTTAAAATTAAGATATAAATATAGACATAAAAGTGACTTTAAAATTAAGATATTAATATAGACATAAAAGTGGCTTTAGAATTAATAAAAATATAAATATAAAAGTGGCTTTAAAATTAATAAAAAATATAGACATATGATTCATTCAGAAAAAGATGCATTGAAGAT